>RJWM01032063.1:0-21793 GCA_004363535.1 Dasyprocta punctata | reverse complement strand
CTTTTAAATAGCTGCTCATGCCATTGGATTTAACATAAACAAAACAAAAGAGAATAAAACCCAACCCAACAAAACAATGAAAATGATATAGGACTTCAAAACAAGACAATAGGGAATCAACAATGGCTATAACCCTCAGAAGGAGATCCCCCCAGATGCCACTCTGCATACTACTATCCTCTGAATAGATGATCAGACCACTGGTCTTAGATTTGCAAGGTCAGTGGAACACCAAAGCACCACAGACATCCAGTTGCATTTCACTTCAATAGCTATCATCACAGCCTGTGTTTCTCTGGATTAGCTGGTTGCTTATGGGGGATGGGGTGGCTCTTCTTGTTTGCCAGCCCACATGCTAGAAGGAGCTGGGGTCTGGCTGTCCCAACTCCAGCAGCAGCCCGCGCGTGGTACAGGTTCCCAGATGGGGCTTGCTTACTGCTGTGGCATTGTTCTCTCCCACCGCAGTCTGTGAATGGCCCAGACTCAATCTGACAGCAGCCCATGAATGGTGCTGGTTCCCCAATGGGGCTTGATTCCTGGTGTTTTTTTTGTTTTTTTTTTTGTTTTGTTTTGTTTTTTTGTCTTTTTGAGATGGAGTTTCACTATGTAGTTTAGGCTGGCTTTGAACTCACTTTAGAGCCCAGGGTGGCCTTGCACTCACCACGATCCTCCTGACCCAGACTCCCAAGTGCTGGGATTACAGGTGTGTGCCACCACCCCCGGCAGGAACATCTATTGATTGGACTACGAGTATCCAACACAAAGACACAACTGGCTACTCTCAGAAGCTGTGAAACATTCTTAGTGAAAGCAGTAGCTAACACTTAATGAAACTTTACCATATGGAGGGCATTAGACAGCAATTCCCACACATTCTCTCATTTAGTTATTACAGTAACTACACCCATTTGGTTCTAGTACCTAAGACTTAGGTAGAGTCACTTGTCCAACCTAGATCTGACTGACTGTAGAGCCTTTGAATCCACCTTCTTTGCATGGTTTCAATTCTATTCTTTAGCCCCATGACAACTAAATAGCCTCATGGTATCAGAGAGGGTGACAGAAAGGGGCTCAGTGGTGGTCAGGACATTATGATCATTCATGTATCCATAAAAATGAAGTCTGGAAAAATACCTGGGCTTACTGAGACTCAGGCGGAGAGCCTCCAGCCTGTTTTCTCTCTCAGTTCCTGCCTCTAATCCCCTTTGGTTTTGTTTCCATGGGGATTTATGTTGTTTTGCCAGCCACGGCTCATTGTTGACTCAGAGTACCAACCATTAAAATCCCCAGGCTTTCTTAAATACGTGCTACAGCTAAGTCTAATTTTCCTTCTCTGTGCACACAGGTTGAATTTTTGGACATAGGCTGAAGTTTAACTTTAGGAAGACTATCCATCTAATTTCTCTAATCTTTGTTTTTTGGTAAATTAGAGACAATTCCAAGAATCATGGTGTTCCGGTCATTCTCCTGATTCTGAATAGCAAACATCCACAGATCAGATATCAACCACCCAGTCTGCACACAATTTATACTTGGTCTGAATCACGGAGAGAAGCAGAGACCCCAGCTGCTACTGCAGAAGTAAAGGATAAAAGGAACCCCTGCTCCCTTGTGGCTGAGGAAAAGCCCTGTAATGTGGTCTGGCCATTCTGATGAGCCTATCAAGGGGAAAGCAATGGGGACGCAGTCACTGTAAACATCCTTATGGGGAGGCAGCCACATGGAGAACATAGCTGGGAAAGGCCAAGGGGTGCGGCTGGCACCCGCGCTGTTCTCCTGGCGCGACCTTGGCTGGGTCCTGCTGCCTGCGTTCCCTGGTTCCCTGCTCACCTGCAGGGCTTATTGCTTCAGCTCCATGTGTACTTCCCCCAAATCCCTTTTGGGCCAAAGATGGCCAGAGCTGGTTTGGGGCTTGTAATGAAATGCTTGGAAAGAGACAGCTTTCTCTTCTCCTTCAATGCTGTCCCCCTGGGTGAGGCCCCTCTATCTCATGGATACATGAGGGCAACAGCCTCTGCCTGACTCCTCCCTCCACACCCACACCCCCAGCAAACTCACCACTCGCGTGTCAGATTAGGCCACTCACCCATCTAGAACGCTCCAATGGTTTTCACCTCATGAAGTTGAAATGTAGACTGCGACCCTTGCCGCCTCCATTAGCAGCAGGGCACCTCACCAGTCTGCATTCTGGCCGGCCGCCCCGCTGTTTCTGAGTTGGACCAACCTCTATCCTGCTTCCCCGTCTTTGTACTTTTAATAATTTCAAGATTTAAAAAGCTGTTTTGTTACCTGAGCTATCAAACGCTATGTGTTGCTTATCTGAATTTCAAATTGAACTTGGTATCCTGTATTTTGTTTCCTAAACCGGAGGTTCATATGGCTTTCGCTTAGCATGAGCCCCTCCTCTCTCACTTCGCAGTGAGGCCTCGAAAACTCACTCATCTCAAGGTGCAAATCCCGCAAGCTTCTCATTCTCCACAGAGAACCCTTTCCCGTCCTCGTCGCAGTCCAGGAAGGTTTATAATTATAATCCCAAGGAGACGTTACTGGAATTTTAATCAGCTAATTTTAATCTACCACTTTCAGCACAATGTACAGTGAGAATAAAGACACAGAGACATATATACATTTATGGGAGCCAAGGGGTCCTGGATCCAGCCAAGATGGTGTTCACTAGAACAAAGGCCGTGACCCAGGGCCCAGCCAGGGTTTTATTAATTCTCCATGAGGGGAGTGACTTCGGGATGAGTGACAGTGAGAGTGGCGGGAAATATGTGACTGCCATGCCTACCATGAGCTGGGCGCGGCAGGAGGTCTGAGATTGCCACTGCGATAAGCAGAAGGCAACAAATGCAGAGAGAGCAATCAGCATAACACAACTGAGGTAGTGTCTCATGTTTCAGGGTCGGTTCTTCAGCTCTGATGTGTAATCCTTTATGCCCTGGGACATCCTAGCCTCTTGTCTTGAGGCTGGGTCCCAGCCTACAGCTTGGAGCAAGGCTCTCCATCCCACCCAGCTCAACCATGTATTTGGGGATCACTGCATGGGTTAACGCTGACCTGTCGCTTTGCTTCAGAGATTACACATCAGCTCCTCAGCCAGCCCAGTTTACATTGCTCAAGGCCAATTGAAGGGACAAAGGAATAACCCAGCTGACTCTGTGCATATAGCACCTCCATAATTTCCCAAGTACACCTGTCTTCTTTCTCAGTTTGTAATTGTGAGCCAACAGCTGCTAGAGTTTAAAACCAATCAGCAATAATAAATAATAATAATGGGATTTCACACAAGTCATGACGAACCATATTATTCAGCAAGTGAGGATAATTTCCTCGGGAATTCTCAGTAGGACGCCAACTCCCTGGAAGCTGTGTGTCTCTCTTCTTTCCTCCATGAGGGCAGCATAATAGACCATTGTTCAAACATAATTTGGTTCATAGTCACCATCTGAATGACAGGATAAACACAAAGAAGACTTGGGCTCATTGTTTTTTCTGTTTCTGCTTGAACAGTGAGCTTGATTCATTAAGAATCTGGATTTGTTCTCTCACTTCTCTGACACCCTCAGTGATCCTGTGATAATTTTATTGTGATGAAGGGGATGAAGGGACCACATGTGCTTATCGCACAGGGAGACATCTACTTCTTCCCTTTTATCTCCGCTTCCTAAGGACCATCAGCACTTGAATAGAATTGAACATCTATCTGGAGGTTTATAAACCTGGAAGAATGAATTTATGTTCTACACTGCAGATGAGAGTGTTTTCATTAATTTTAAGGACTGATTTCCCCATGAAATGTGATTGCACGTGATCTGTTAGCCAGTCTTTCTGAAGTCTTATGCCTGAATATTTTGAATAGGGCCACAGGGCTTGAAGAGAGAGAGAGAGCCTTCTATAAATTTGGGGACTGTAGAGCCAAATATAAGGTGAAATCAAGAACACATATCAGTAATTCAAGAATCCCACCCAGCACTGGAAAAGGGAGAGAAAAAGGAGCAAAGAGAAGGTGGAAGTGAGGGAACAAGAGAGGATTTACTGATCCTGTAACTAAAAAGTCCAAGATGGGGCTGCCTCAAGCATGGTTTCACATAGGAGTTCACATGACATCGCCTTCCTTTCCCTTGCCCACCTGTCTCTGAAATACCTTATTTTCGATGAAGTTGGCCCTGAAATGGGAGCATGGTAGCTGCCACACTACCCAACATCCTATTGCACCCTACTGGTGACCTCAGTATAAACAAGAATTTCTGTCTGCTAATTTCATCAACAAATATCCCAGAGTGGATTCTCATTGCTTCACCTTGGCTCAAGTGTGCTGTTTAGAGTCAACCCTTGTCACCAGAAGGTTGGAGCACACTTACGGCCATACTCTGATCAGGTAGGAAGTGGGGAGAATGTCGGCTTTACTCAAACTATTTTGCCTTTGAGGGAAGAAGGGATAAATCATTAAAGAATCTTGGGATGCTATTTCTATGCAAAGAGGGAAAGAATGTGTTACTTTGGAACGTTTATCTCCTCAAGACATCTTATTAATCTGATACTACAAATAGCTTGCTAATACTCAGTGCATTTGGGGCTAGCTGAGACTCATCAGTTCATGGCATCATCAAGGGGGACACTGTAGACATCTTCACCTAAGATGGACAAGGTGTAGACTTTGCCTTTCAAGGTTGCCAACATCAGTCTGTAGAGCACATGTTGGAAGTTGTTTTTGTTTTTTCTGGAAACAAAGTAGGAAAATAGAAGGAAGACCCTTCAATGGAAGACCTTCACATGCTATGCTCTTCTTCATATTATTTCTTTCTATTTTCTCAGGTTCGAGGTCTTCTGGAAAAAATTACATAACATGATGGAATAATAAGACTACTTACACTGCATCATCATGAAATAATGATGGTTCTCCATTCCTTCGTGGGTGGATTCTTCATAGAGTGCAAGAGTAACCTCAGAATATATATTCCTCACCCTGGGCACTAAGTGTGAAATGCTGTCCACAACCTTCTGAGATAGGGTACTATCATTATCCCCATTTTTCAGATAAGAAAGTCTATATCTTGTCCATCTTAGGTGAAGATGTTTGCAGCATTCCCCTTGATGGTGCCATAAACTGGTGAGTCATATAAAAGTTGTTACAACGTGTATCTAGTTGTCCCTCCAAACCCTCATGGGGTTATATGTAGGGTTTTTCAGAGGTGGCTGGATCTAGGCATTGTGATGCTGAGATTGATTCATGATGTGATGCTAGGATTAAGGCTCCCTACCCTGCATGTGAGTGCTACCTGCTCTAAGGGTAGGTAGCCTGGATAAGATATAAGGGGCAGAAAGAAGGCTACTGGTTGTCACTTGTTGCTTGGTGCTTGCTGCATTCTGCCTGCCTGTTCTACAATGCCCCTCTACCATGCCACCCTGGCTTGGAGCCAGCTGACTACGAACCGAAGCCTCTACAATAAACCTTTCCTCCTTTAACTTTTGATGTTGAGTATTTTGTCTGAGCAATGAGAAAAGTAACTAAGACAAAGGTTAAGATCTTCTATTCATCTACTACATGGTAGAGCAGGGCTAAAACCCAAGCAATCTGTTTAACCATTAAATTTGTAATTTCTTTCTTTCTTTTTTTTTTTCTTTATTTTTCTCCCCTGTGGTACTGGAGATAGAATCCAGGACTTGCTCATGCTAGGCAAATGCTTTACCACTGAGCTAGAATCCAGCCCTTTGGTCTGGAATTTCTTTACTGAATGTTCACACGTGTGACCCTCCACTTGGCGTAAGTGCAACTGGGCACCAACAGTCTACCTCATAGGGAATAAATTAAGGCTTTAGGGGGTTTGGGGAAAGGTTCCCACATGCTTAAATTTCTACATTAGCACCTCCAGGTAGTCCAGGCACTCAACTACACCTCCTCGCCAAAACTGTGCTCCTCCATCTCCCTGCCAGTCCATTAAGGTAGGCCCTGCATAGAAACGACAACCACCAGACAACCCTGTGTAGCTGTCTGGATGGTCACTGGAGCCAGGTTGCTCTTGTTCTGATGTCAATTCCATCTCTTTGATACAAGTTATATGAATGTTTCCTGGCCTTAGTTCCTGCCCCAAAGAGTTGGTGTAGGGATGAAATGCGCTACTCTCTGTGACAGTGCTTAGGTCAGTATGTGGAACAACATCCATATTCAAAGACTCCATTTGTACCAGATCCCTTACTATTACTTCTCAAGACCCTGGGTGCAAACAGCAGAGTTGTCCAAGTGAGGTAGGAGATTAGGGCTGGGAAAACCAAGCAATCAGCTGAGAAGGATGTGTCGAAAATCACGAAAACCCACAGGACGTGCACAGAACACAGGACCTAAGGTGACTTCGAGGTTCCAGAGCGCTGCACAGGAGACCAATCAGAAGGCGGTATTTTCAGTCCCTCATTTGACTCTGGGGCTGTTTGCAGGACAAATCAGAAAAGTGCTATTTTCAACCCTTCGTTTACATCTGGCAGAAAGTCTAACAAGCCTTTTGATAGGGCAGATTAACTCTAGCACCAGGCCATGGAGTTTTGATAAGAACCACTGTCTTGATGCCTGAAATGCGTGACGGGGAAGACAATCCGGCGATTTTGGATACGAAGGACGCTTTTCCTTCATCCCACGGCTGCTGTGGGCCTGATCGACTGCCTGCTCTCACCTGCAGAGGACGCCTCTTTCCTTCCTTTGACAAATGTACACTTTTGCTTCTTTTCCTGTGTGTCTTATCCAATCCTTTGCTCAGGACACCAAGAACTTGGCAAGGATCCCACAGGACACCCTGTCTGGTAACAGAGACCCCTGGTAGTGAATGCACCTCGCCTTGTATCAGTCTCTCCTTCAAAGTTTTCATCCTCACAGAACCGCTTTTACTAGTTTCTCCTACCCCATAAATACTTTTCTCCTGATCACTTTGGATACTTTCTGTAATCAGCTGACACACAATAACAAATCTGAGGACTTTGTGGGACAAACCACGATGTGTTACAAGCAGTACTGGTGAGCCTGAATATAGGCCCAGGGCACTCAAGATCAATGTGACTTTAGGTAAGTGACTCAGCTTCTCTGATCTCCATTTCCTTACCTGAGGAACGAGAGGAGGAACACTTCCCTCACTGACGCTATCCAAGGATCTCTACACAGACAAAGCAGGAGGAAGTAATGCTACTTAGCACGGATTCAACAGGCCTCGGATCTTTGCTCCATCCTGATTTCCTAATTATTTGCTTTTTGCCTGCAAAGATAAGTATTTGGCAGGACTTTTAGATGACTGGCTGGTTTATGATGATCTTTGTGGGCTGACTGTTCGCGGCCACTACTCACTAGCCACCTCTAGTTTCTAACTTAAACATTGGTGAGTTTACTCTTGATGCACAGAGCAGATATGTGTGATGACTCAGCATGCTAAACTTGGCCCAGTGATAAATACTTAGCAGGCAGAACTATGTATTGATGCTTTAGGTGCCAAATATTTTATAACCGTGTATTCACTGAGCCAAGGAAGCTGAGAACCAAACAAAAAAATATATCTTGCACAAGGCTGCAAAGTTCTTGGTGTGTAGTTTCAGCCCTCAGACTCGTGCTCCTGTGCTATCAACTCCTTCTGCCCCTGGCCACCTGTCTGCCTTTCCCTTATTTTCTTCTGTCCTTCCTTCTTTCCTTTCCAACTGTACTCAATCTCTTCTTTCCTCATCCTCTACTTTTTTTCTTTTTCTCTCTTTTCACTCAATAAACATTCTACAAGAACCTTCAAAACACCTTGGGGACAAAAAGATGAAGGAAGCATTCCAGCACAACCCTGGTTTCTGAGTGAGCAGACTTTAAATCTTGGACAATCTATTGAGTGTCCATCCCAATTGATTTCAAGTAAAGTTCTGTGGTTTCTTTTGAAACTTGAGCTAGAAACTTTTGCCAAGTAATTTGAAATTCAAGTGTGAATTTTGTTAATATAAGAAAAATGTGGATATAACAATATGAGAACATCTGATAGTAAAATTGAGCCATGAAGCTATCAGTGCTGTTATTGCTTACTGTACTGTGTAGCAGTCATTTAATTTAGATTCAACAGCATATTCTTGGCAAAAAGGGAGAAAGCAGGTAGGTGGGAGGGAGGTGACAAAAGACAGGGAGTAATTTAGGTAATTCCAGTCATTCAGGTCATATACAAGAGAGCACCTAACCTCTGGGGAGCTTGAGATGTGCTGGGAATCTGCTAGTCCCATCCTTGACTTGTAGTGTCAGGCTGAATGCGGTTCTAGCATTTAAAAGTAATTAGTTTTTATTCAACATGCCAAGGATCTTATGGTACACTGAAGACAGGGTCATCTGTGAGGCAGCGCAGAGACATCAGAAATAAGCTAGTACTGTGTAATGCGGTGCCATCTAAGGACCTTGCAAGGGGCTAATTTTAACTGCACACATTTTTTTATCTTACGCCCTAACTTCAGAAGCACAACCTCTCAGGGTAAGGAATGCTCCTGCATTGTGGTTAAGATTCATGTCTGCTAAGATCACTATACAATAAATAGTGGATTTGCATCTGTGGGTTGTGCTAATCTCCAAGAGATAATTTAACAGGACATTTCCCTTATAGGCGTGCCACCATCAATTAAAAATATTGTCATGATAACATGTTAATTGCTAATTAAACTTCTATCAAGATCAATCGCAGGTAAGAGACAACAAAACAACGTAGAAATATGGAAGTGGTGTTCACCTTCGAATTAGACTCTGCTTGAAATGAAAGAGAAACCCAGACTAGATTCTATATAAGAATGAAAAAGCAGCCACCAACATATTAAAAAGGAAACATAGGCTAAAATAAGAGCTGTCAAAATTAAAAATAGAACCCATTACCTATTGAAACATTTGCATCACTGCAATCTGGAAATACTCTCAGGATTTCTTTTTTAAAACAAGTATATAAAATGTCCCCAGCGACCCAGCAACCATTTCACTAGAGTTAAATATTTCTTGTATAGTTTGATATTATATTTTCCCCAGACATCATAAGAGTGTAAGATGACACTGTTTTAATCGTCACACTGATATTTAAAGACTAACATTTTGTCACTTCACTCTTTTTTTGAGAATTTGATGGGCAAAATCAGGAAGCTTCTTATTTTCAACCTGTCTCACTCTGGATTTTGGTTTTCCTGAGGAAATGCCTTTGAGCAGTAGGCTGTGGTCTCTTTCATTTGCTTCAGTATCCTGAGCACAGGTTGCACTAGAGCGGCCTCCCGGTTCTCACAGGAGGACAATGGCAGCATAGGTAAAGGACAGACAGATGCTTTCTTATTTCTTCTATCACCATTCTCCAGGATGACACTTGTCTGTAAATAAATAGTGAGTAAGCGTGTCTTTTCTTCTGACTCCACAACCACAGATATAACTTGTCCCCAAGAAGCATGCCGGGGGAGTCCAGCTTCCCGTTTTAAATATCTCATTATTTGGAAATCAGCAGACTCGAGTGACCACTTCAAAGTTTGTCTGAGCAGGTTTCTTGGTTTTAGGCCACAGAAACTAAAACCAAGGGAAACCTGAGCCCTCTGTTTCAATGACAAAACCAACTCTGGGTTATTAGGCAGAAGAGAACTTCCTGTCGGGCCTTCCGGCAAGGCTTCGGAGTGCTCTAGGGGATGGGGAAGCTCTCAGGCAAACCCAAAAGCTAAAGCAAGGACTGTCCCAACAACTGCTCCTTGTGCTTCTCTGTCACACAGGACTCAAAGTCCTGGGATATAAAACTCTCATGTCTGGAGTTTAGGGAGTACGACTGTGCCTTGGCCCAATCCAGCTTTCTAACATACTCTGTAAGGACTGCTTTCAATTGTTTTTTAAAGAACAGGCAAGAGCCTAAGTTTCATTTTCATTCCAGTTACATTTCATCTCAGTGTTGTATTTGCCACCAATATTCTCAAACATTTAATTTGATCACTTCGTAAGTTTGCAGATACTGAACAGAAAAATTGTGTATTCATTGGAAATAAATAAACCATTACTAATCAATTATCCTGATTTAGAATTCACTTATTGACCTTTGAAATAAAACAGAAGTTTCTCCACAGATCCACTAAAGATAAAATTGCTTTCTAAAAGAATAGAAATCAACGTTTACTATCCTTTATAAATTTTCCAGGCTTTTTTTCCCAAATGCTAAGAGTAGCAAAAATTCTTTTTTCACTGATTTTCTCATAACCTTCTGATAAGGAGCTGATTTGAAAAATCAAAGAAGCAAGTATTTAAAAAAACCACCCACGAATACATTTTTACGATATGACACCACTGGTGGATTCCAGGCGGAGTGAGCCCGGAGTCTGTCGACCAAAAAATAGAGAATGGTGCTGAATTAAATGCATCTGAAATGCTGGGCCTGGAGGAAGCACCTGTCTTTCTGTGATTTTCCAGCACTGTGACAAAGGAAGCTTTGATCAGAGATCGATTGTACTTTCCCCCATGTTCACTGTCCCTCAGGCAAGCTCTCATGGGTAAAGCAAGAGTTCTACCATCTATTCCTCTCATTCTCCCTCATCCACTCCTCCAGACTTAATTATTTATGAGTAGTTTGTTGAACTGTCAGCGTTTAATATCTAAAGTAACTAATTGTCAGTGTTTTAATAAATAATAGCGTTTAATATCTAGTAGCATATAAGATGAAGAAACCATTGAAATCTCCCTTTTCCTTACAAAATACAATTTTTAAAATGCCACGTAGTGCCCACGCAATTGCTGGCAGGATTCACTATTGAATTGAAATTGCTGGCTGGATTCACTATTGAATGAGTTTTGTAGAGATTAAATGTCATAGGGGAGCCTCCCAGTTGTTAGTTGTGAAGAGGTTTCCCAACACTTCTCCAGTCTCCCTGGCAGGAGGGGGAGAGGACGCAGGTCCCAGCAGTTTCCCTGAACTCCACAGTGTTATGCTTGAAGATTTGTGCACCTTGCCGCCTTCTACCCTTCCTCCTTTGTGACATTCCATTGTGCAAACGGAATGGACTGCAACAAAACAAAACAAAACAATTTGATGGCATCAGTCCCAGGAGAAGTGGAGGGTAACTTTATTACCTAAGAACATATAAAATGTAATAAAATAAGCATTGATCTCAATGCTAGATTTTATCAGCATATAGCATTTGAATGTAATACATCTGTTGAAACGAGATTCCTAAAAGCTTGTCTCATGCGTGTAATTCTAAGAAAAACACTCGGATCTTTTAGCCAGGTGTGGTGGCGGCGTGCCTGTAATCCCAGCATGGGGAGACTGAGGCAGTTCAAGCCCAGCCTGGGAAACTTGCTGACTTAGGGAGAACTTGTCTCAAAATAAAGAAGCAGAAGACATTCAAAACTGCTCCTTCACAGGATTAGCCCCTCTGTCACCCACCACATACGGACTAAGGACAGAGCTGGCTCTGGGACTTCATTTTCTTACTCAGGCACTTTAGGCTGCCCATGTCTCTCCTAGTCCATTAAAAACTTCCATTTTTTTCTTATTCTCATTCCATGTTTTCTCTCTTCTTCTATAATTTCTCCTCAGATGTAGACCCACTTCTTACGTCCGTGAAAGCTTGGTCTAACATCAGCTAAATGTTCTCTGCAGTGGCTAGCGCTGTTTGGAAACAGAGATGTTATAGAAATCTAATGAATAAATAAAAGCCCAGCTCATCCCCTCAGGCCCTTGCATTGCTTAGTGTGGATGAAGTTAGCAATTTTCTAGGATTTGAATAAGCAAGCTACAGAAATGAAGCCTGAAGCAGAATCAGCTTCATTTAAATGAGGGAAGGCTACTTTGGGGTAATTCCAACTCCAGCAGGAGTCTGATCATGTCTCCTATACGTATTTCTTTTTCTTACTATTGCTATGGTATATGTGCTCAACTCTAAAGTGCATTTTATAAACCTTTTCTCTTCCTGCATTGCACTGAAGATGTACTTTTCTGTTAGCATAGCACATGTGTATTTAGGGAGCCTGTTTTTGTAATTATATTTGGGTTTCTAGTGAAACCCTCTATGGACATTTGATTGATTTAAAATAAATGGAATATTGTTTTGTAAGCTTAAGGGAGGTGGGAGGACTGAATGTAGTGGGTTGCTGAGTACTGGCTGATATTATCACAAATTCCATCAGCTCAGCTTTGCGGATCTCTCACCAAAATTCTCCACTTAAACACACATTCCAGCATTGGGAGATTAGAAAGAACTAATTCCCTGCTTCCCACCAATTTTGGCCCAATACACGAAGTCTTTCTATTGCCTTAGTTTGGAAATTGACAATTTATGCTGGTTCTCTCTACTGATACCAATGGCCAGTACAAAAGGGAAAATGGTATAAATTGTACTCTGGGATATAATGAAGCAAATAGAATTTTGTTCAAATGAAAGCCAGCGTGTTTACACCTGGAAATGTTTTCTGTATGGGTGCTTCATTGTGTGAAAGTAATTTACTGATATGGAGATAATGCAGATTGGAGAGTGGAGGAAGGATAGAGGATTTTATAGGCATTTCTACTGCAACAGCTGTCTTGAAGTGAGCGAGGCGTAGACTCTGAAACTCTACGGATGATGGGTTTTATGGACTTAACTTTCAACCTAATAAGATGAATTTGGTCCCAGATACATGTCTTTTTAAAATATATTGACTGGTATGGTATTGCGATGTTGCTGTTAAAATAATGGTATATTGAAAGTCTTGCATTTATCCCTGGAAAATGTTTACCAAATAAATATCTTGTACCTAATAAACATAAACACAGTTGACTGACATAAAGTTTAGTCTCCAATATAAAATCAGCTATGACATTAAACTCTTCTGATACAGCAGTATTTAAATACAGAAAAGAGAAAATTGGCCAACATGATTCTCTGTTTCATGGAAATCTGGACTGAGAGATCAACAAAGAAGGCAATTAGTGGGGAGGGGTCTAGCGGAAAGGTCTAATGGAGAAGCCCTTGTAGGGCCAGACCATGGTAAGCTATAGCTGGGAGAAAGCAATCTAAAGCCACAAAAAACATCAACTGTAAGATGAGGATAATACCAGTAGGGCAGGAAGTCAGGATATGCCGGCTGATTCAGAAGTATTTGGTATCTTGTGATCTTGTGCTTCTTCCCTCCCTCGGTTCTTCTCCCTTTCTTCCTTCCTTCCCTTTTTCTTCTCACAAATATTTTTTGACCATTTACTGTATCTCAAGTGACAGGCATAGATAAGGAACACATATAATTGTGCACATCATGTTTGAAGTATGTCAAATGAAGGTGATGGAGCAGAGCAATTGGATAAAAAACATGAAGACATTTTCTTCAACAGCAGGATGTGAGGGTACATAGTATGGGAAGTCAAACTAAGCTGATCTGAGCATCAGGGTGCAGCCCTGAAAAGCCCCAGCAGACAGCTTCCTTACACCCACATTCCACCTCCCCAGTCCTCTCTCAATACAATGCTGCATACATGTAATTTTCCAGCTGAGCTAGAACTTGGTTAGCACGTGGTCCCTGTGTCCTCTGCGGTCATAACATCTACTTTAACACACACAAGCGGCTATGGTCAGGTTCCTTGTGCACCAGGACTCGAAATCGCAGAAGAATTTACATTTGATAAATCTAATGAATGACTGGAAATGCACTTAGCATTGAAAAAATGTGCGTGCCTGATCTCTCTAAAAGATTCATTAATGGATGAATGAGGAGCTGGAGAAGAGCAAGACCAGGCTGAGCATCTCAGAAGCAGACCAAAGTGGTCTCAGTAGTGAGGAGAGAGGCTGCCACAAGCCCCTGCAAGGTGTGCGAGCCTTGGAAATGTAATGGCAAAAATTTCCATGAATTCCATTCTTGTTTATTTTCAGTGTTTCAAGAGTAAAAGTGATTGTTTTAAGCATAATGAGCTTCTTACACCAATAAATCCATATTTCCAAGAATGCTTGGTGAACCTAAAATTGCCCTTTAGAGAAGGTTGTCTGTTTAGATATCATCCAGTTGGCCAGCGAACACTTAATTGGACAGTGCAATCAATGGAGATGATCCGTCTGAGAACCTTGGGCCTGTATTTTTTATGTTCAGTTGTTTTATTGGGTTTCAATTTTCCAATCAAGTACCTTTGATGTGGGTACACATTTGTTTTCTGGTCAGACAGACAGCATCATCTTTAAAAGTAGTTTACTAAAAAGAACAACAGCTATAATGAGTATGGATTTATAGGATACTAGCTATGTGCCAATCATATGCCTGTGTGTGTGTGTGTGTGTGTGTCTTTGTGTCTGTGTGTAATTTAGTCCCCTGGACCAATCCTAGATAATTACAGCTAGTACAGTGGTACCTCAGTTTACAAGCATAATTTGCTTTATGGTTTTTGTGTTTGTGTGAGGAAGAGGGCTGCAGTTGTGTTTGCCACTCATTGTGGAGTTTATCAACAGAAGCAGAATTTTGCTAAACACTTCTGTTTGTGAATCAAATTGTTCCATACATACAAAACGTTCGTATGTACATTGTTCGAGGTTATGCATTCAAGCAGTAGTGGAAGTGGGCTTTGAGTTTCTGAGGCAAGGTTTTGGCTTAGAGGCTGAGCTCTTTGCCCTGTGTTGTTGCTGCAGTGGGTTGAACTGTGTCCTTCCAGAAGATATGCTCATAGTTGATTATGATCTTATTTGGAAATAGGGCCCTTGAACGTGTAATAATGAAAAATGTCAAGGTGAAATCACCCTGCCCATGGGGTGGGTGCATAGAATCAAAGGTTCTACTTGTAGAAAGCGAAACACACAGAGAAGACAGATACAGAGATCAGGGAAAGCTGGAGGCTGTCAGAGTGCCTATCCGTGTCAGCCCTTGAGTTTGTTCTTCTGACTTGCAGATCTGAAAGAAAAAAACATCAACAATTTCTCTGTTCTCAGTTTCCAGTTTGTGGTACTTTGCTATAGCAGTCCTGGAAATTGAGTACACTTCCCATCAAACCAAAAACCAATAAACATTGCATGATTGAACAGCTGAATGAATTACTCGAAGACTTAGTGAGTGGTAAGCAATCCTCTAGGCCAAAGAAAAATATTTAGCAATGCAGTATTATCGCCAGGTCTTACCAGATGTGTAAGCCAAGTAATAGGGAAGTGAAATGCCTTCCTGAAGTCCAGGGTGGGTTAGGATCCCAACCTCCCAACTCCCACTGTTTCTGCCTGCTGCTAGGTTTTGCTCTAATGGTCTCATAGGAATCTGAGGCAACCTCATGGAGATGAAATTTAAACACTCTGAGAGCTCCTTAGTGGAGGTGTAGTGGAAGTAGGCATTGCAGCAGTTGAGCTAAAACATTAAAAGGCACAATTAGGAATCGCTCAACTCCAGTGTCAGTTGCAAAACTCTCCCACAAGCTTGAAGGCTGCGGAGTGGGAGGCCTATGTGTCAACCTTTTTCCCGTCTTTGCTTATCTCTGCCGGTTGGATGCTTTGTTCTTTCGGGGAGACATGCCTACTCAGAACTTCTCCACCTCTCTGCTTGGCCCACGCTGTCCCTCCTCTTTTACTGACCCGGCCTCCCTGTCTGCATGTCAGAACCCTACACTTCATACAGTTTAGCTCAAATGCCACCTTTTCAGGCTCCTTGAGCCTTAATAATCTGTGCTCCCTCGCATTTGGAGAGCTCTGCACCTCCTGAATCTTCACTTACTTGTCCATATACCAGCACATAAGCAAAGACTAAGCCTCACATAACTTCTCTGGGCCTTGCTTTCTTCAGTCATTTATTCATTTAGCCACACGTGCTTTAACATTTCGTGAGTAAGTAGATATATCCTAGATAGTGTTCTTAGAATTGGAAAATGAAAGCAAAAGATAGCTTAGGGTCCCACTATCAAATTGTATTTGTGATCAAGAGAGATGGATAATAAATAAATAATAATGGCATTCCATGAGGTATTGCTAAGTAATTTTTATTAGCACATGTTTGCAACTCATAATATTTACAACACATGTTTACATTACTTGTGTGGAGTTGGTACATGTAGGTAATTCCTTCCTTCATCCCCTTACTCTTCCCTCTCCCAGACACCTTTGTTGTCTTTCCCATTTGAGAAACTTCTTATTATCTACCTTTTATTTTGCTGTTTATTTATACTTCATGTAAGAAAACCCATCCAATATTTAAGCTTGTGTGTCTGGTTTATTTCACTTAACATTGTGGTTTCAAAGTGCATCCCTTTTCCTACAAATGAGTCAAGTTTAATTTTCTTTATGGCAGATAGTACTCTATCGTGTGTGTATGCTGCAGGAGGAACAATTACATACAGGGTAGAGAATTGATAGTATTATTTATGATGGTCACCCAGAGTTAAATACAAGAAAGTGCAGAAAATCTGCCCACAACACTAAAGATCTACAAAATCCAGCCGAGGGCCTGGATCTCCCAGGGATGTCCTGCATGAGTCCAGCTAAAGTCCCAGAGCCCATGACAATGCCTCCCACGAGTCCAACTGGAGGTCTAGAGCCCATGACAAGGACTCATGCCAGTCTGTTTTATAGATTTGCACTGGGAAGGCCCAAAGGTCAGCAGTGGAAGCTGGAAGGTCTATGCCAGCGGGGTGAAGGATCTGAGCTAATACGCTGAGGGCTCTGTACAGGAGCCGGAAAGCAATGCTCAGAATAAGGACCAGCACTCCCCTGAAAAGTGCCACAGCCATCCTCAGCGACAATGAGGTCCTGAGCTCCTCCAATGATAACAACCAAGTACATATCAGGAAGCCAGTGTGACAAGCTTCTCCTGGAGATTAAACAGCACACATCTTCCCCTCCAGAGCCAAGAAGCTATGCTCAAAGTAAGGACCAAAGCTCCCCCAAGGTGAACCACAGCTATTCTCAGCTACCAGGTCCTGAGCTCCTCTAGTGATATGACTGAGTTCATATCAGGGAAGCCAGCATGACAAAGTAACCAACGTCTCCAAATAACAACAACACTTAGGGGAACCCACAACTCTACTCTTCCTTTCCAGGTCTCCCTTATATGCTGGCAACAATCCTTAGGTGGCCCATCCACACTCAGTTCAGCTGATTCAGTTCAGGGGGTGTTTAAGTTGACCACCAGTTACTGATCCACTACAACGACATTTTCTTATTCATTCATCTGTTGGTGAACATATAGGCCATTTTCATGACTCAGCTGTTATGAATTGTGTTGCTATAAATAGGGGTGTGCATGTAGCACTGTAACATGATGTCTTGAACTCTTTTGGAAAGATACCTAGAAAGGAAATAGCTAGGTCAAATGCAATGTCTGGTTTTAGGTTTTGAGGAACCTCCACACTGATTTCCATAGAGGTTGTACTGGTTTATATTCCTACTAACCGGAGTACAAGAGTTCCTTTTTCTTCACGTTGTCACCTGCATTTATTATTGTTTGATTTCTAGATGATGGCAGTACTTTCTTGGGTTAGATGGAATCTCAGTGTTGTTTGATTTACATTTCTCAAATGGTCCGTGATGTAGAGCATTTCTTCATTTATTTATTGATCATTTGTATTTCATCTTCTGTGAAGTGTCTGTTCATTTCCCTTGCCAAATTTTTTATTGGATCTTCTATTTTGGTGAGTCTATTTTTTTTCAGTTCTTCATATACACCAAGTATTAGTCCTCTGTCTGAAGAATAGCTGGAAAAGATGAATGTATCCTCATACTGTAAATTGTCTTTTCATTCTGTTAGTTGTTGCTGTAGCACTGCAAAAGATTAATCTGATATGGTCCCATTTGTTAATTCTTCATAACATTTCCTGTGTGACCAGGGTTCTGTTCAAAAAGTTCTTGCCTTGTGTGTGTCTATTGCTTCAAGAGTTTTACCTATTATGTATTCCAGGAGATTAAAGTCTCTCTATTTGAACATTCAGTTCTTTGATCCATTTTGATTTTAGTTTAGTACATGATGAGAGGTATTGATCTAGAGACAATCTTTTATATGTGAATGACCAGTTTCTCTAGCACCATTTACTGAAGAAGCTATCTTTCCTCCAGCAGATTTTTGGCATCTTTGTCAAAGATCAAATATTTGAATGTGCCTGGGACTGGTTCTGTGTCCCCTACTCAGTTCCATTGATCCAGTTTCATGCTGGTTTACTTTTTTAAAATCACTTTGGCTTTGTAATATAACTTCAAGTCTGGGATTGTGATGCTTCTTGCTTTGCTCTTGTTGCTCAGGATTGATTTTTCTATTCTGGATCTCTTCTAGTTCCATATGGACTTCGGGATTATTTTCTCTAGTTCTGCAAAAACTGCTGTTGGCATTTTGATTGGGAATGTATTATATCCTGTGTATCAATTTTGGAAGTATGATCATTTTGGGTATATTTGTGTTGCCTGTCCAAGAATATAGGATTTCTTTTCGCTTTCCATTGCCCTCTTCGATCTCCTTTTTCAGAGTAGTGTGGTTTTTGCTATAGATTTCACTTCCTTAATTCAGTTAATTCTTATATATGTAATTTTTCTTGGTGTTATTTTGAATGGTATTTTTCCCTAATTTCTTTCTCAGTGAGTTCATTATTGGAATACAGGAATGCTACTGATTTTGTATGTCAAATTTTTATCCTGCTGCATCATTAAATTTGGCTATTAATTCTAAAAGTCTTTTGTTAGTTTTGACTGGGTTTTCTATGTAGAAGGATCATGTCATCTACAAATAATGAAAATTTGACTCCTCCCCTTCCTCTACACATCTCTTTTATTTTTTTTTTCCTTGCTTAGCTGCTCTGGCTAATGTTTTGAATACTAATATGTTGAACAGAAGATGGTAGAGGACATCCTTATCTTGTTCCTAACTTTAAAGGGAAAGCTTTCTGTTTTTCCTCATTTCATATGACATTGGCAGTAGGTTTATTATAAATGATTTTATCAGATTGAGATAATGTCCTTCTGTACCAAATTTCTTCAGGGTTTTTATTATGATTATCTGTTGGATTTTGTCCAAGTTTTTTCTGTATCATTTGAGATGCTTGTGTAACTTTTGTTCTAGCTTCTATTTACGCTGTATAATGTACTTACTGGTTTGTGTTTGTTACATCATCTTGGTGTTCCTGAGATGTAGCCTACTTGGTTGTGATATATGATGTTTATGATGACTTGTTGATTTCTGTTTGCCTGTATTTTGTTGAGGATTTTTACATCTATATTCATTAAAGATTCATCTATAATTCTCTTTTTGGTTGCATCCTTGTCTAGTTTTGGAATCAGGGTAATGATAGTTTCCAGGAAAGATTTGGGGAGCACTTCTTCCCTTCAATTTCACTAAAGAGCTTAAAGAGTATTTATGCTAGATCTTCTGTGAAGTTTTTTTGTAGAATTCAGTAGTGAATCCATCTGGACCTGGGCTTTAGTTTTTGTTTTTGTTTTTGTTTTTGTTTTAATTAATGTTTTGATTCCTTTCACTGTTATTGGATTATTCAGGGTTTGTCTTAGTCATTTTTCTCATTGCTGGACAAAATACCCAACACCCAACGTTAAAGGAGGAAGGGTTTATTTTTGCTCACATTTTATAGAGGTCTCAGTCCATAGCCATCTGGCTTCAAGCAGGGTGGCATGGCAGAGAGGAAACAGCCCATGAATTGCAGCAGCAGCAGCAGCAGCAGCAGCAAGCCTCCCTTCATAGTCCGTCCAGGCCACAAGCCTACTGATTAGAGCCACTAGTGATGGGCTTCCCGTTATCCACGTCCAAAACTATGCTACACAATTGTCACACATCCTCAATTCCACTATCTGCTATTATTTATACCCTAGATCCAGCCACCTCCAAAAAGTCCTACCCATAAGTGAATGAGGCTTTTGGGGGACATCTAGGTACAAGCCATAATGAAATTTTACAATTTTCTTGGTTCCGTTTTTTTTTTTTTTTTTTGTGACACTAGGAATTGAACTTACAACCTCGTACCTGCGAGGTAGGCGCTTAAGTCACTGAGCCAAACTCTCGGCCCTAGTTTTTTTGAGACTGGGTCACACTATGTAGTCCAGGATGGCCTTGTGCTCACATTGTAGCCCAAGCCAGCCTCAGCCTCCCGAGTGCTGGGATTAAAGGTGTGGGCCACCATGCTCACCTGGCTTGGTTCAGTTTTGATAATTCACATGTATGTAGGAATCCATCCTTTTCTTCTGAATTCCCCAATTTATTGGTGCACAGATTTGTGCAGTAGTTCCTTTTTTTTGTTTTGTTTTTTTTGTTTTCATTTTTGGGAGTGTTCATTGTGATTTCGCCTTTTTCAATTCTAACTGTACTGAAATGAGCCTTGTCTCTCCTTTTTTTTGGTTAGATTGACTAAGGATTTGTTTATTCTTTTGAAGAACCACCTCTTCAATTCATTTGTTGTATTTTTTTTTTTGTCTCAATTTTTTTGGTTTCTGCTCTGAACTTTGCGGTTCCCTTCTTTGTACTACATTTGGGTTTGGATTGTTCTTGTTTTGTAGGACTTTGAGCTACATTGTTAGGCTATATATTTGGGGTTACTCTGTTTTTGTGATACAAGCATTCACACGACTATATACTTCCCTCTTAGCATTGTTTTCATTGTCCCATGCCTTCTGGTATATTGTACTTGAATTACCAGTTAGTTCTAGAAATTGTCTTATTTTTTTCTTGATTTCTTCTGTAACCCAAAGTTTATTTAAGAGTGTATAGCTTAATTTCCAAACATTAGCATGCAATAGCACGAGAGACAGTTAAGCACTAACATTGTAGCTAAATCTCTGCTTACTGGAATTCCAGCTCCATTCCCACATCTAAAATAATTAGACTATTTCTTGGAAGTCAGGTGGGGCTCAGAATAAAATTAGAAAGTCTGAGTATGTTGAGTTCGAAATGTAAATGACTTTCTTGTGATAATTCCCAAGGGTGTAGAATGGCAAGCAAGTGCCTTACCTAATTAGGAAATTCTTTTTATTGCTATGAGGACTCTAGATTTAAAATTAGACTGCTTGTCAATGTATGGGAATAGGTTGAGTCATGTGAAATTCTGATATAATAGAATCTGAATCTTGGGTTCTATATTTAGCCCCACTCAAACTTATTCTTTTTTGTTTCTACATGAATATAACCCAACTTAGCAACTGGTAATTACTGGGTAGAATAAGACACATCCAGGGTTTTTCCTAGATTGCAAGAAAGGCCTTGTCTCTAGCATTATATTCTCTGCTAATGAATTTTAGTGTGGTCAAAACTTGAATTTGACACTTTGAACTGTTGGTGAGGTCAACATGGAAAAAGAATTAAACCTTCATGGCCACCCACACCTTTTCCATGGCAGTTCAAATCCTTTTTGGAAGCATTAAGTTGATATTAATTTTAAAATACTTGTGTAACCTAAGACTATTAGAGGGAGAAAATTCCACTCTTTGATGTTCATGGTTCAGGATGCAGTGTCCCTAGTCTCCTTCTTTAATCATAGCACACTTGTCCTCATCTTCTGCCCTGATCAATGATCTCCTGCTCTTCTAAATCCCTTTCCCCTTAGGGCCCTTGCCCTTGCTAATCTCACTACTCTGCACATTCTTGACCCTGCTCTCTCCCCTTTCTTCTAGTTAACTTGGCTCATCTGTCCGTTCCTCAGAGAGGCTTTCCTGACCTCTCGATGAGATCGCTTTCCCTGTTTATGAGAGTTATGTTGGATCTGGTAAATCTTTCCATAGCTCTCAGTATAGCTGTGCATTCATCAGTGTGGTTAGCTGACTGATGTCTTTCTCCTTCACTAAGCTGAATATCTTAATAACTCCATCAAAGGGTCAAGCCCTCTGTAGTCAATAAACATTTGTCAAATGAATGAATGAATGGAATATTAGAAATGTTCAGTGA
>RJWM01032062.1:11044-21917 GCA_004363535.1 Dasyprocta punctata | reverse complement strand
CGCCGACGCTCAGCCCACCTTCGACGCTCAGCCCACCTTCGGGGACTCTGTGGACCTAGCCCGGCTGGACTGCGGCACTTCAGGTCTGTGCTAAAGTGTCACCTCCTCAGAAGGCTTCCTTAACACTCTTTATCACCCACCAAGAATGAAAACTCAGACTGTAACACCTTCTTGTGAGTTCATTTCCTTCCTTCTTCTATCATTGCAGTCCCTCACTGTTCTTACCTACTCCCTGCACTTTTTTCTTGCTTTGGAAAGTGACAGATTCTGGACCAATCTCTAGCTAGCTTTTGCCAATATCTTTGCCATCTAGTCTTCACATCACCCAGTTCATCAGGCAGTCCTCCTACTCAGGAGCACATTTTATCACTTTTTTTTTTCCATTTTCATCTTATCACTCTTTCCAGGAAACACTTTCTCTTCATTACCTGACACACCTGTGTTCCTCAGTCTCCTTTCCTGCACCTCTCATCCATATTCTTGGGTGCTCTCTGATCTCATCCCGTTTCAGCTTTATTCCTGCATCTGTGTCAACAACTAACATTCTGCAGTGAATTCCCAAATCTCTCATCAGCCCAGGCTCTCTCACACTGCAGAAGCAGGTACCCAACCACAACTCAGACTTTCCATCTGGGCATAATTGGACACTACACATACACACGTGCTGTCACCTCTCATGTTCCCCTAGGCTGCTACTCTGCAGCCTGCCCAGGTCTCTGAGTGGAGACCATGGGCTCTCTTGGATTCTTCTTTTTCCTCTACCTCTGCATCCAATCTGTCCCCAAATACTCAGGCTTCTACTCTCAACACTTGGAGGTTCTCATCGTAACTCACCTCCACTGCCTTCACCTGCATCTAGTGGCTGGTTGCTCCTGGCATCTGCTTCTTCTCTGTCATCCACTCAGTGTCCAAAGAAGTCCTATTCTCCTGAGTTCTTCCTCCTCCTCAGTTCAAAACCATACCACAGCTCCTTAGGCCCTCACTCAGGGGTTATTTCACACAGGCTATGCCCTGCTCACAGATCCTGGCACTCCTATTGCTCTAACTCCACTCCAGCTCATTGGTCTCTTCTCTGCTCTTCCTCCAACACACAGGATATACCTCCCTTCAGGATCCTTCTAACTTGAACA
Source organism: Dasyprocta punctata (assembly GCA_004363535.1). NCBI lineage: Eukaryota > Metazoa > Chordata > Mammalia > Rodentia > Dasyproctidae > Dasyprocta > Dasyprocta punctata. The sequence continues at coordinate 20,787 of RJWM01032062.1, read as the reverse complement.
CCATTCCCCCACAGTAGCCACAGAGGTTCCTCTCATCTTCTCAGAGACTTTCCCTAACCCTTCATGCAACAGCTCCAAGCCCACTTCTGTCCTACTCCAGTCTATGTTACTTTTTTATAACAGTTTTCACAGACTTGTACTATATTAAAGACTTATTTATTTGCACATTGCCTTTCTCCCTTCCACAGAACAAACATTCCATGAAGGAAGTTTGTCCCTTTTGTTCCCTGCTGTTATCCCTGGCAGCTAGAATGAGCCGAGAATGATGCTATCAGCTAGTGAATGCTTTTGCAATAAGCAGCAGGGTATAACAAACATTTGCAATGGAGAAAACCTGCAAAGCCCTAAAGTGGTGCTAGTGCTAAAGTGCTCTCTGTAGACAGAAAGTCAGAATTTAATCCAGGGCCACATTGACAACTAACCTGATTTACTTACCATCCTGAAAGCTGGCTTGGGCCTGTCGCAGACTCTGAGGAACCAGAATTCCAAACCAGTTCAGGGGGTCCTGTGGGGCAGAGAGCTCTGGTTCTGGAGTCTTGGTGGGGCCCTTTCGCCTGCGCAGAGCTGAGGAAAGAAAGGCTAGAGGCTCGCCCTTATTGTCTTAGTGACAGCATGAGCTTAGTTTGAGCTCTGATTTTGCAAAACACTGAAGGATGATGTTATGGTTTATATCTGGATGTCCCCCAAGAGCCTCATGGCTCATAGGTGGGGTTTTTCTTTAAGGTAATTGAATTATGGGGGGGGGTGTTAAAGCTGACTTGCTTTTAGGAGGTGAGCTCTCATTGGAAGAGGCAAGTCACTATGGGTGTGACCTAGCAGGTTGTATCTCCCTTCCTGGAATATTCCTTGACCCTCTCTGCTTCCTGTCTACCACAGGTATGCCTCTCTGCCATGACATCGTGCCTTGGAGTCAACTGACTGTACACTAAAATGTGAGCCAAAACCTTTTGTTAAATTGTGGATTTCGGGTTTCGTGTCCCCAAAAAAAGAAAAGTGACTAAGACAGCAAGAAAAACCCTCCCAAACTTCTTTGTTCCTGGAAACAGCACCACTCTTACAATTCAGATGATCCTCTGTCCATTCTCTCTTATAGCTCCCATAAAACCTACACGAGAGTCATTTGCTCACGACAAGGCCACACACTGACCTGACCCATTATCTGAACTTGTCAAAAGATTTGACAAGAACCCTACAAAGCCCCCGTTCTTTATCTCAGGAATGATTTGCTGGAATCAAAAGTTTGTCAGAAGCGCTATTGCCAAAGACACAACAGTCAATATTCAACTATTTCATGCATTTGTCTTGGACATCGGGAAGGCATCCAGATAGGAGAAAAGGCAACTCACCTGCCTCTCGAGGCCCCACCTCCTCTGGAGTCTGGGCGTCAGCTCTCACTACCCTGAACGTCTGGAGTCCATCCTGGTCCTCGCTGAAATACAAGAAGGGAGGACCGACTGTAGATGGCCTGATCTGGGACCCTACCTACTCACTTCAACACTGATGGTTCCTCACCTGGCTCGCACGCAGACCCGAGGCTCCATGCGGTAGGCATACTGCAGGGGCCCCACCGACTTGGTACCCATGGCGTAACGAGCCTTGGCGAGCGACAGCCAGCCCTGGATTGACAGGAGAGTGTGGACATTCAGTTTACGTTCCTGTGCTTTCCTTCCCTCCCTCTCCAGGCGCTCACCTCCTCAACCCGGGCGTTCAGCGCCACCCGCTTTGTCTCCAGCTCCTCCAAATCCCTGAGTAGCTGCAGAAGCAGCGAGTCCAGCTCGGCCCGCAGGTCCTGACCACCCATGGCCTGCCACAGTCAGGTCTCAATTGTGCCGAGGCCTAGGCCGCCGAGTTGCCTCCTTCCAGGTCTTCTAATAGCCTCTAGTCGCGCCGGCAGGACAACCAATAGGTTCGCTACAGCCGCCCCCAAGGGCGTTTCCATTCGTGGCCCGAAGGTCAATGACCCGCCCAAGCAAGGCGGAGCAATCGATAGCGCTGACTAGTGCGCCCAGTAACCGGTCAACCGACTGTCTCGCAGGTGGCTGCGAAGAGTGGCTCCCACCCCTTTCAGAAGCTATGAATTTTTAAAGTCGGTATGGAAGAATACGAAGCTTGATGGAAACCCTTTAAAGGGTGCAGTGGCCTTAAACAATTCTTGGGCATCCTCCATCAAAGTAGCCGGTGGTGAAGCCAAGACAGACATCTTTACTAGTGTCCCGTTGTGAGGCACGTGACAACATACTATGGTTTACTAGTTTCTCGGGCGACCAGGCTCTGAGGAACTGCGTCGCAACTTGTGACTGCTTCCGCTGTCCGCCATCTTAACATAGGGCGTTCTGACAGCCGTACTGCCTAGTGAAGCCTTCAGGCTGAGGGCGGAAACGAGGACTGCCAGACACAGGCGACACCCACAGTTCTAGTCTCACGTGGAAGAGGCGCTCGAAATGGTAAGGAGCAATTTGAGCCCAGATCTGGAGGAGAGCTCTGACTGTGGGCCTCGAGAGTTCGGCCGGATCCTTTGTTTTCTAGCTGCGCCGCGAGGCCCGCCTGCGCCGAGAGTACCTGTACCGCAAGGCCCGCGAGGAGGCGCAGCAGAGCGCGCAGGAGCGGAAGGAGAAGGTTCGGCGCGCGCTCGAAGGTACTGCTGCGCGGCCCCGGCGGGTTGGGCAGACGCGTGTGCGTTATTGCGGCCCAGCCTGTTTTCAGTATTTACTGGCCCTTTTCTTTGTGTGTTGGGGCGTTCTGCTAGCTTTTCAGTGTTCCTTTCATGTGTTGGTACTAATTATTTGTCATTTATGCCGCCGTTCCAAGTTTTCCATCTTTTTTTTTTTTTTTTTTTTGGTACCGGGGATCGAACTCACAACCTCGCACCTGACGTGAACTAAATCCCCGTCCCTATTTTTTTTTTTCCCGTCCCTGTTTTTTGAGACAGGATCTCTGTGCAATTCAGGCTGGCCTTGTACTCACTCTGTAGCCCAGGCTGGTCTCAAACTCGCAACGATCCTCTTGCCTCAGCCTCCCGAGTGCTGGGGTTAAAGGCGTGTGCCACCACTCCCGGCTCAAATTTTCCATTTTGATCGCCTCTTCCTATGCCCTTTTAAGGTTGACACAGTGCTGTGAGAGGCTAACACACAAAGAGAAAGGAACCGTCTATAAAACCCAGAGGTGTAACCGGCATTGCCAAGTGGAGTTTTAAAAGTTAGGATTGGTCTAGTTTTCCTTTAGAGCAAAGGGGCTTTTCTGAAGCCAAGGGCATAAACAGCTTTTCCCCACCATTCCTCAACCCAGATGAATGAACTTGAATATGCAGATAGCTGACAAGAGAAAATCTGGAGCTCAGTTTCCTTTTCACAAGAAAGGGGACAGTGAGCTGAAGATGGCTAAAAGTGATAAATGTGGAGATTTGCTTTACTGTACCTCTCTTGCTCCCCTTCTCCTCTCACTACAAAAGAACTTGCCCACCTGTATCTGGTGAGATGGTGATTTAAGACATATGGGCCCTTCTATCTCCTGGGAACTGGCTTTAAATAATTTTTTTTCCATTTTATCCGAATATATGGCTCCTCTGATTTGATCAGAAGCAAGCAGGCAAACCTGAGTGTATGAGTCCAAGTGGCTGGTAATAAAACGACTGAAACTCCTCTTCAGATCTTATCTGGAGTCACAGCTGAAAAAAAAAAAAAGTTTTACTGCTTCAGTGTGGTGTAAACTGAGAGCTTCCTGCTTGATTTTCACTCAGCCCCTCTGTCTTTTTCCCTACAGAAAACCGCCTCATTCCCACTGAGCTGCGCCGGGAGGCTCTAGCCTTGCAGGGGTCCCTGGAGTTTGATGACGCCGGAGGTGAAGGTGCTGTACAGCGTAACACTTCCAACATTCGAAGTTGACTCCTCTGTGCAGTGGCATCCACACCCTCCCAGGCACAGGGCACTTTCCCGCCTGAGGAAATTGTCTGTGGCAGCTGCTCCTAAACTGCTCTCAAGGAGCCTTTATGCTTGTACAGATGGCACTAGAGGGGCGCTCCCTCAGTCCTTCCCGTTCATTTGTGTAATACAGTAGTGCTGCATTTACTCTGTACTTCCTTTATTGTCATCTCCATTGGAACATTACCAGGGCAGGACAGTATCACTAAAACAACACATCTTTGGTGCCCAGATGTCTCATTTATTGTATTATTCAACAAATAGGAATCATAAACATGGATATTTGTTGTGAGGGAAAGAAGTAGGTCCTAGCAGAACCTTCCAAATATTGGGATTCCATTCTTCAGGTTGCCTTTTACTTATAGCTAATGGGCTTGTGGCTGCCCTCTTGACAAGTGTGGGTATGGTGTGTTCCTATCTTTGAATATTTCCTCAGACAGACTTGTTGTTTCCCGAGTAACATTTCATACACAAGCCAGTGTCAGATTCTTGCCCCTTGTGCTCCTGACAGGTGTGACCAGCCATGCTGATGATGAATATCGATGGGCAGGGGTTGAGGATCCCAAGATCATGATCACTACCTCCAGAGATCCCAGTTCCCGCCTGAAGATGTTTGCAAAGGTACCTGTTGGCAGGCAGTGAAAGGAGGTGCCTAGATCAGTGGCCACACACCTAATGAGACACTGGTCCATGTACAGGAACTGAAACTGGTGTTCCCTGGTGCTCAGCGCATGAACCGAGGCCGACACGAGGTGGAAGCACTGGTGAGAGCCTGCAAAGTCAATGGCGTCACTGACCTTTTAGTTGTCCATGAACATCGAGGCACGCCTGGTAAGGCTGGTTGGGTGGCAAAAAACTGGGAGGGGCCTGAGAGCAGACAGGGTCTCTGACAGCCTGTCTGGCCTCCGCAGTGGGGCTCATTGTCAGCCACCTGCCATTTGGCCCCACTGCTTACTTCACACTGTGTAACGTCGTCATGCGGCATGACATCCCGGACCTGGGAACCATGTCAGAGGCTAAGCCCCACCTCATCTTCCATGGCTTTTCCTCTCGCCTGGGCAGACGTGTAAGTCTGGGGTTCTTGGAGAGAGGGCTAGGTGCCAGGCCAGGCATTTGCCACATTTTTTTCCCTGTGATTTAGGTCTCTGACATCCTCCGTTACCTATTCCCTGTGCCTAAAGATGACAGCCACCGGGTTATCACCTTTGCAAATCAGGACGACTACATCTCATTCCGGTGGGTTCATGGGTTGAGCCTGGGTTGTTGTCATGACCTGAGTGCCCTTGGTGCTTCTGGGGCTGATCCATAGTTACTTCCAGCCCACACCCCTATCCTGGCTTCTCCTCAGGCACCATGTCTACAAGAAAGCAGACCACCGCAACATAGAACTGACAGAGGTCGGGCCTCGCTTTGAGCTGAAGTGTAAGTTTGGGGATTTTTCCTACATGTAGGAAAGTCAATGGAGTGGAGTCTTCTGTGCAAGTGATAATGTCTATCTGTCTCTCTCTGTCTTTCTGCAGTATACATGATTCGCCTGGGCACACTGGATCAAGAGGCTACAGCAGATGTGGAATGGCGCTGGCACCCCTATACAAACACTTCACGCAAGAGAGTGTTCTTGAGTGCTGAGTGAACCTCCTGGCCAGTCAGGGTGTGGACTTGGATATTAAAGGGGAGGCTTGTCACAGACAGGCCTGCTGAGCCCCGGTGCGGGGTAGTGGGGGTCTAGTAGGGTCGAAATAAACCCTCTGTGTCTCACTGTCTACATATCTCTGACTGGTCAGGATGGGGCTACTGTCAGGCCAAGCCTGAAAAACAAAGCCCTTAGAGTCTCCTTGGTTGGGGGACCTGATGGCTTTGGGGTATATCAGGCCTTGAATCACTGTAGGGGTCACTACATTCTCCTCTGGAAGATTTGGTGTGGATGAAGCCGCAGAAGTCAGGCATCGTGAGTACTCATTGAGGTGGCTGTAGTTGATAAGGTAAGGTTCTGTTAGTGGCAGCTGGTGGCGCCATGCCAGGCTCAGTGTTCAGTGAGATGCCACCCATAGGCAGATGTTAAGCCTTGCCTCCCTTCACTATAGACATGAGTTGAGGCTTTATCTGAGGTCATTTGAGGGACAGCACCACCCAGGGAGGTGAACCCCACCTTCAGGCTCTCCCCACTTATACCCTCTCTGTGCCCACATCCCCCGTGTAAACCATAGGGCCCTGGGTTTATGGAGAGGGCCGTTGAGACACTGTAGAATGCACCTGAGTTTATGTAGCAGGAAATGGTGACAGTCCTTTACACGGAAGTTCTGTGAAGAAACATGTTCAAACAAGGGCAGGATAAAGAAGGACTGGGGAGTCCTATGCATTGGTATTCTGAAAGCTGAGTGACAGATGCCATCTGGATGAACCTAAAACTATTTAGAGCAGGGGTTTCAGAAGGACAACCAGGACTCATTTAGCAGAAAGACTGGAGTGGGATTTTGCTCTGACCTTTAGCTGTACTAGCATGAATCTAGTTCCTTTTGCAAGGTCTCCGCATCCATGAAGAATGGGCCATGTGGAAATTATGGAAATTGTAAAATATGTAAGAGTAAATAGTATAATGTCCTTTATTCACTTCCTGAGGCTGCCATAATGAATTACCACAGATCAGGTGGTTTAAACAAATTTATTCTCTCAGTTCTGGAGGCCATTATCCAAGTACATGATGTTACCTCCCTCCTAAGGATTGAGGGTGGTAGTGGTTAAGGGGCATAGGAATAAGAAGCCATTGCTTGCTTGTTTCTTGCCAACCTCCAGTGGTTGCCGGCAATCTTGGTGGCTATTTCACTTCGGTCTCAAGCTTCATCTGTAGGAGCCCAGCCTGGCTTTGAACCCATGATTCCTCCGTTTCACACTTCTAAGACCTGGGATTATAGGTGGTTTATTCCCACTGTCCCTCAGTAGCAAGGATTAAACACAGGGTCTTAGCACTGAGCTACATCACCAGTGCTTGCTTTATTTTATTTTGAGACTGTATCGCACTAAGTTGCTAAATTGCCCAAGCTAGGCTTGAATGATCCTCTTGCCTTAACCTCTCAGAGGATTACAGGTGTGCACCTCTGTTTTAGTCACTTTCTTTGTCACTCACGCAAACTATCTCACTTCCACAATTTAAAGGAGGGTTTTTTTTTTTTTTTTTTTCTGCTTTATAGAGGTTTCAGTCCATAGTCCACTGGTTCTAAGACAGTGCAGCCTTGCACAGGGGCATGGCAGATGGATAGCTGCTCACATCATGGAAGCCAGGAAGCTGAAAGAGAATAAAGTGAAAAGTTGAGAAGGGAGATACAGAAGATACACCTTTCCAGGTCATGCATCTAGACACCTCCCTCTTGCAACCAGATCCACTTCTTAATAAGCCAGCTATAAACTCCCATAATCTAATCACCTTCCAGAAACCCTGCCTGTGAGTACATGAGGCTCTTGGGGAACATCTAGATATAAATCGTAACAGCCACAGTGCCCAGCCATTTTACTTGTTTATTTATTTATTTACACATTTAAAAAATTATCTAGGTTTCTGATTCAACAAAGACCAGCCATCTTTTCATAAATGCTTTTTTTGGGGGAAGTGGGGTGAGACAGGGTCTGGCTACATATCCCAGATTGGCCTCAGACTAATGATCCTTTTCTGCCTCAGGCTCCTAGGTGCTGGGATTAAAGGTGTGTGTCACCATGCCTGGTTTACTTTTTGTTGTTACTGTTGTTTTATCTTTTTTTTTTTTCTTTTTTAAGACAAGGTCTCACTACATAATCCAGGCTGACCTCAAACTTGAAATCATTGTGCTTCAGTTTACCAGTGCTAGAATGATAGGCATGTGTCACCATACTTGCTTTTTGCTTTTTGACCGTATCTCTTCTGTGGGTCTGTTAGAAGAACTCTTGTTGGGTTTAGGGCCCATAGATGATCTTGAGTCATCTCTTCTTTTTCAAGATTCAGGACTTAATTGTATCTGCAAAGACCTTTTCTTTGAGAGTCACTTTCACAGGTCCCAGGCATTGCAGTATGTACATATTATTCAGAGGTGGCCACTGTTTAATCAACTGCATCTACTCATAACGCTTGAAGTGGTTGTGGGCTTCCTGCCTTTCCCCAGTCCATATCTCACACAGTTATCCCAGGCATGGCCAAGGACACCTCTGCTGCCCGCTCATTCAGTTGCCCCATGTAGGGCAGATGCTTAGTGTGTGGTTTGATTTGGTTTTGTATTTTAAGAAACAGGGTCTTTGTTGCCCAAGCTGATCTCAAACTTGAGGGCTCAAATGATACTCCTGTCTTAGCCTCCTGAACAGCTGGGATTCCCAGTGCTTGCCACCACACTGGATGGTGCTTCATTTTAATAATTTGAACATCAAAAACTCATTTAGGGCAGAGTTTGGCATTGAGGAGCCAGCTTTTAGCCAAGTAATCAAGATGAGAACAGATACTATTTATTGTGCCCTTTACTGTGGCCTTTACTATATTGAAAGAAGCCTTTTAGTGTTATTATTACAGATTCCTCTAATTAAACACATTCCTGCTCAGCAGCAGTAGAAGACTATAAAAGACAACTGATACTACTGCTAGTTGGATATGTTGAGCCACTGGGTTTGTGATAAGGTGTATCTGTTATTGGTGATACTCAGATATGGCCCTTTAAGTGCACTGATAGGAGAACCTGTGGATAAAGGCTTTGTGGGAAGTGGTTGGGTAGGACTTTTTAGTACTTAAAATGCGAGTCTGTTGCTGGGACTATAGCTCAGTGGTAGTTCACTTACCTAGTGCACAAGGGCCTGGGTCCCATCCCAGTACCAAACAATAAAATGTGATTCTCCTTGAGTCACTGTCCTAGGGTCAGCAATGGTTGCTGGATGCAGTTGGTTACATACAGCTTGGGAAGACTTTAATCTTGATGTTTGTGCTAGAGAGTTTTAAAAATGAGGCAAGTAAGTAATGGTAGTTAACACGGAGGGGGCGGGGGAGACGCGGAACTTGTTGCATGTGTTCTGTGAAGGCTCCACACCCTATACTGGCAAGCAGTTGCGTCTTTGGGTGACGTAGCACTGAAGTGTTTTGTGCATTGCTCCCTTTTTTCTTTTTCCTATTAAGAAAACAGGTAGTACTTGAGTAATGTGAAAATGTGAAGGGCAAGGGAGGAGACAGAAATGGGGGTGTGCCTGAAGGAAAGCATCCTTGCCTGTGCACAGGCATTTGCGGCTAATTCTCAAAGGCCAGAGTTCTTCTCCATAGCAAGGATACTCTCAGTGAGTCCAAGCAAGGAGCATATGGGAAGGCTTTGCCCTGTTTTTGCAACTTTGATATAAATCTCTATTTCAAATTATATAGAGTTCTAAACTTCATCAGAAAGGGCTGTTAATCTTGTGAGATTATGGCTTTATTTTAAATTTTTTAGTAGTACGTATTTGCAATGCATAACAAATACATTGATTGTGGTGAGTTGGTATGTGTTCATATTACTTCTTATTCCTTTTTATTTCCCCTTCACCTCTTCTGTCTCCTGTCTCCCTCCATCCCTTGATCCCCTTCCCAACTGCAAAAGGACTATACCCCTGGAGATTATGGCTTTATTGTGAGGTTGTTGTGGAAAATGCCTTTAATTTTCAGAGACAAATACTGAATTATTTGAGGGGAAAATATGAGTTATACTTAGCCAGGTGTGGTGGTGCATGCCTTTAATCCCAGCACTCGGGAGGCTGAGGTAGCAGGAGTGTTGTGAGCTTGAGGCTGATTTGGGCTACAACACGAGCGCAAGGCTGGCCTGAGCTACATAGTGTGACCCTGCCTCAAAAAAC
>RJWM01032062.1:0-10944 GCA_004363535.1 Dasyprocta punctata | reverse complement strand
TTATTCCAGGCTGTGAATCTGACTGACAGTGTGTCATCCTGTTGATCGCCAGGGTTGATTTGGCTGATCTGGCTGGCTAGGCAGGTGTCCCCTTCCTCCTTCAGGACTCCTTGTGCATCCTGAAGCTGCATGCTCTTTCAATGAGGATGACCACCCCCAATGGAAGAGGACCGTTCCTCTGACAAGGGTGTACAAGCTAGAACCTTCGAACAAGCTCTCAAGTTTATTCCACATCTAAGTATTTCAAGTTTTAGGAATGAGCATACATTCATTTGTATTTACCGCCCACCCCTCTCCCCCAAAAAAATAGAAATTGAAGCACAGTGTGAAGTGCATTAGGCAAAAGTGTGTTCCACTAGGCTGGTTGCAGTGAACACTTTTCCTATTGGTGTCTGCAAGAGCTCTCTTAAATTCCTGGGGGGAATGATGGGAGGATGAAGAAAGTAAAGATAGAGACAGAAAGCTGGGGTCAGGTGAAGCCCTTCGGATGGAAGAAAGAGACTGCTCAGCCACCGCAACGTGTTTATTTATACACTCGTCATCCCATACCCCTTTGCTTAACTAGCTCACTTCTTACACCCTGTGTTCTTGGGTCTGGAACACCTGTTCACCTCCAGCACTCCATGCCCTCAGGGTGTTTCTTAGGTGCTCCCTTGGGGCACCTCCTGGTCAAGCACTTGTGCTTTAAGCTCCAAATGTGTGATTGATCACAGTGGCTCCCAACACTCCCTTATTCTGTGCTGTCTCCTAGGGAACATTCCTAGAACTGGAATTTGTGATCCACAGAAGTGTCCAGGTTTAAGGTTTAATATCTAGAAAGTTTGTAGCCTGTGTCTCTTTTTATTTATTAGATTAGCAAAGAGGAAAAAGTTAGATCATAGTTGGTAAAGGTATGAGAATTGAGCAGTGGGTACAGAATTTAAGAGGGCAATCTAATAATATCCCTGGAAATACTGGTACTCATCTCCTCTTTGATTTATTGGACTGCTAGAAATGGGCCTGAGGGACTCATTTGAACAAGATCCTGGAGAATACCATAGTTTGTAGCAGTAAAAGGAAATTGCCTTTGATGTTTGTCAACAGCTCCAATTATGCTGTGATAAAACAATCATATCAACACTCAGCATTTTTTCAGATACACAATATAGTACTATTACTTAAAAGCAGCATACTGTACAAGAGCTCTGTAGGATTTAGTTGTATTATTTCAGCAACAGCTCACTGTTGCCCTGTGTTCCCAGACATTGGTAACCACCATCTACTCTGCTGCTGTGAATTTTTTTGTTTTTTAGTTTTGTAATGATCACGTTACTCATGGGGAGTTGGTGCATGTACATGACACACAGCAATTCTTTTCGCATTCGCTTTTGTTCTGCCACCCTGCATCTCTTTGCTCCCCTCCCATTTGCAAAAACTCTAGCTCCCTGTTTCCTGTTTTGTCTTTTATTTTGCTCTTTATATTTTTGATTATTCATATAAGAGAAACCATGCAACAGTGAAGCTTCTGTCTGATTTATTTCACTTAACATGGTCTCAAGTGCATCCATTTTCCTACAAATGACTCATTCTTCATGATAGACTAGTACTCCAAGGTGTATAAATACCACATTTTCTTTTATCATTAATCTGGTTAATGGACATATAAGTCACTTCCAAGATTTAACTATTATGGGTAAACATCTCACTGTGGTGTGATATCTTTAATAGTCTGGGAAAGACACTGACTGAGAAGGAGAAGAGGAAGATCAAATGGAATTTCTATTTTTAGTTTTTGAGTATTCTGGTTTCTGTAATGGGTATACTAGTTCACATTCCCACCAACAGTAGAGAAGCGTTCCATTTTCACTGCAGCTTCAGTGTTATTATTTTATTTCTTGATAATAGCCGTTCTTTCTGGAGTTAGATTGAATCTCAGTGCCTTAATTTGAATTTCTCTAGTGGGCAGAGATGTTGAGCATTTTTTCATGTATTTACTAGCCATTTGTACTTCATCCTCTGAGAAGTGTCTATTGATTTTAGTTGCCCATTTTTAAAAAATTGGATCTTTTATTTGAGGGATCTAATTTTTTTTTTGAGTTCACATATATTCTAGATAGTAGTCCAGTGTCAGTGGAAAATCTGCCTGAAATGTTCTGTTTTGTAGGTTCTCTTCACTCTGTTGATGTTTTCTTGTGCTATGCAAAGGTTCATAATTTGATATGATTCCATTTCTTGATTCTTCATGTTATTTCTTGTGCTATTGGGGTTCTGTTCAGAAAGTTCCTGCCTGCACCTTTCTTAAGACTTTTACTGTTCTATTTTTCAGCAGGTAAAGTGTTTCTGTTTTGATATTTAGATGTTTGATGAATTTTGATTTTAGTTTAGTGCATGGTGATCCAATTCATAGCAGGTGGATTGTGGTTCTCTGGGCACCATTTATTAAAGAGACTATCTTTCTTCCAGTGTATGTTTTTGACCCTTTGACAAAGATGAGGTGGCTGATGTCCCTAGGTTGTGTCCATATCCTGTATTGTGTTTCATTGATCCATGTGTCTGTTTTTGTGCCTGTGCCATGGTTCTTTTATCACTGTAACTTTGTAATATAACTTGAAACCCTAGATTATGATGCATCCTCCTTCGTTCTTATTACCCAATATTGCTTTTGCTATTCTCAGTGTCTTATGGTTCTCCACTAATTTTAGGATTGTTTTGACTGGTTCTGTGAGTTATAGTGTTAGTATGTATGTATGTATGTATTTATTTATTTATTTATTTATTTTTGGTCTTAGTATTTTGATTGAGATTTCAGTAAATTTGTATGCCAGCCTTCAGCGTGGTCATTCTGACTGTACTTGGTTCTGCCTGTCGAGGAGCAGGGAACACTTTTCATTTTTTTTGATATCCTCTTAATCTCCTTCAGTTTTCACTGTAGAGGTTTTTCACTCCTTGGTCTGGTGATGTCTTAGTTACTTTTCGCTCATTGCCGAGACAAAATACCTGACGCCCAAAGTTAGGGAAGGAAAGGTTTATTCTTACAGTTTCTTGGGAGTTTCAGTCCATTAGTTGGCTCCAAGTCAGCATGGCGGGGCAGGGCTGCCTTTCATGGAAGCCGTGAACAGCAAGGCGCACTGGCGAGCTAGAGAGAATGAAAGCGGAACAGGAAGAGGAAGACCCGCCTTCCCTTACACTGTATCTCAGCTCCACCCCTGGGCGTGGGTAGCGTTCACATTGCTAATCCCAGCGCTAGACAAATAGACTCAGTCCCATCAAAAGCATGAGGTCTTGGGAGTACGTAGCATACCCTATACAGGTGAATTCCTAAATATTTAATTTTTCTTGATGTTATGGTAAATGGTATTGTCTTCCTAAGTTCTTTCTCAATGAGTTCATTATTGGTGTACAGGAAAGCTGTTGATTTTTGATTTTTGGGTATTACTATTATGTCCTGCTACCCTGCTGAATTAGGTTATTTTAAAGATTTGGTGGAACTTTTTGGGTCTTCCATGTAGAGAATATCATCTTCAAAAAATGGTAATTTGACTTCTTCCTATTTATATCCTTTCTATTTCTTTCTCTTCCCTTATTGCTCTGGCTAATGTTTCAAGTACTGTACTTTAGTGAACAAAAGTGCTGATAGTGGACATCCTTGTCCTGTTCCTGACTTGTTTGTTTTTTGAGACAGAATCTCACTTTCAATAGAAAGGCTGACTTTGAGCTCACTGTGTAGCCCAGGCTAACTTTAAACTTGTGGTCATCCTCCAGCTTCAGTCTCCTAAGTGCTGGAATTATCAACTTGTACCACCACTGTTCCTGATTTTAGAGGGGAAGCTTTCTCTCTCCTAACTTCTTTTTTTTTTTTTGAGTCAGGGTCTTCCTATATAATTCAGCCTGGTCTTGAACTCCCTGTCTATTCCAGACTGTTCTCATGGTGATCCTTTGGTCTCAGCCTCTGAAGAGCTAGGATTACAGATGTGTACCACCATGCCTGGCTTTTCCCCCACTTAATATGATGTTGACAGCAACTTTGTCATAAATGTCTTTTATTAGATAGAGATAAGGTCATCTATATCTATTTTTCATAGTTTATATCATGGATGAATGGTGGATTTTATCAAAGGGTTTTTCTGTGCCAATTGAGATGATCATGTGATTTTTTCCCTTCTGTTTATGTGATGTATTGCATATATTGATTTGCACCATCCTGCCTCTCTGTGATGAAGCCTACTTTGTATGATGTATGACATATGATCTTGCTGGTGTTTTGTTGCATTCCATTTGGCAATATCTTGTTGAGGATTGGTGTGTCTGTGTTCATGAAAGACATTAACATGTAGTTTTCTTTTTTGGCTGGGTCTTTGTCTAGGTTTTGAATCAGAGTTATGGTAACTTTTAGGAATATTTGGCCATCAATATTTCTTTTCTTTCACTTTCATTAAAGAGATAAGTACTTCCATAAAGTTCTTGTAGAATTCAGCAGTAAATCCATCATGATGTGGCTTTTCTTACCGTATTTCCCCCAAAATGAGACTGACTATTATATTAAGTTTCGCTCCAAAAGATGCAGTAGAGCTTATTTTTAGGGGCTGTCTTGTTTTTCTCATGTATAATCATCTATATTTATCAAGAACATTTCCAGTAGAATCTCTGGCCCTAATCTCTCATGTCCAGCATTAGATGTCTCCTTCAGTGAGTGCCTCTGGTCCATGAATCCTGCTTATAGCACATTGGTAACACCACTGTCAGTGATTTTATCCCATAAATTCTTCACCCATGTCACAACCTCTTGCAGACTGGGCTTTACAAAGTTTCCATTAAATCAAATACTCACTTAAGACTTAACAAGATGGGAGTGGTGACAAAAATGATGACAGTTAAGAACGACAGTCCACATGAAAGTGATAAAAAATTGCAGGCACCAAAATTCAGAAAATGATTCTTTATTTCACATGAATGTATTAAGTATGTCTGTTGCAACATACAACATGTTTTACTATGAAGATTCATGCTAGACACAAACATATCTGCTCATTTTCAAGTGTGCACATTATTTATACATTGTGTCTGTGCTCTGATTAATCATTCACGAGACTCCAGTTCAGCTGTTTACCTAGGTGTTTACCTTTCGTCCAGTGGTACCTGCTTGGGTATTTACAAATACTCAAATTTAATTTGTATATCACTTTAAGTATTGATGACAGTAATATTGTCTATATTTAATTACATATTAATATAATTTTATAGTTCAGTACATTTGTTGTGTGTTGCACTGATTTTAACTGGGTGTTACTGATGATCTTAACTGGGGTTTATTTTTGGATAGGGTTTAGATAGTCTATATTTATTCCTTGAAGAATCACGCTAGTACTTATTTTCTGGTTGGGTCTTATTTCGAGGGGGACAGGGTAGTTGAGAGATGATGCAGTATTTGCACACGTGTGTCTGATTTATTTCACTTAAAATAGTCTCAAGATGCATCTGTTTACATAAGCATATTCTATGAGCTGGTATGTGGTGTATTTTGTAGAACATCCCCTATACAGCTGACAAGAATGTATATTCTGGTGTTGTGGGGTGGAACACTCTGTAGACATCTACGAGGTCCATTTGTTCAAAAGTTTCGTTCAGTTCTAATACTTCATTGCTGATTTTTTTTTTTTTGTCTAGTTGATCTATCTAATTGTGACAGTGGGGTATTGAGATCTCTCAATACAGTTGTGTTACTGCTTATTTGATTTTTCATGTCCCTTCTTGTTTGTTTTATATAATGGGCACAATGATATTTGTTGTATATATATTTATGATAGCTATCTCTTCCTCTCGGATTGTTCCCTTTTCAAGGATGTAGTGACTTTCTTTGTCTCCCTTAATCAGTCTTGACTTGAAATCCACTTTGTCTGCAAATGGAATAGCTACGCTTGCTATTTTCCAGGTTCCTGTCACATGGAGTATTGTTTTCCATCTTTTGACTTTCCATCTATGAATTTCTTTTTGAATTACATGTATTTCTTGTGTGCAGCATATTGTTGGATCTTACTTCTTGATCCATTCTACCAGTCCATTTCTTTTAATTGGTGAATTCAGACCATTAACACTGATGATTATAGCTGATATATATTGACTTATCTTTGTTATGTTATTTTTCTGTTATTGACTCTTCCTTTTTTCCCCTTCTTTAATTGTTTGCCTTGCCTAGTAGATTCCTTCTGTCAGGGTTCATGGAGTTGTAGCCCTTATTATCTCTTTCTAGAATGTCCTTCAGAACATTTTAGAGTGCTTGTTTGGTGGTCATGAATTTCTTCATGTGTTTGCCATGACCCATGCAGCTCCTGGGGTTCGTGGGGTGAAGGACCGCAAGAGAATAAGAAAAATAAAGAAGAGACAAAGCTGGGGTCAAGTGGAGCCCTTATCCTCCTGATGGGAGGAAAGTACTGCTCAACCAATGCAGCATGTTTATTTATATACTGGGAAGGATGAGGTCAGTTTCAGCCCCTCTGCCTAGCAGCCCATTGCTTGGATTGTCTAAGGGCTTGGTTTTTTTCTGGGCTGTAGCAACTTCTTCACGTGGTTGACCCTGGCGCTCTTTGTTTTTTGTTAGGGTCATGTCTGGGTCATGTCCTCGGTCAATTTCCAGCTTCAATGGCTCCCAACATTTCCATCTCTTTTGTTTTGTTGTTGCACAGGATGGGTGGTCAGTTGAAGCTGGAGGAGCTGTGTTGGAGAGCTCTCTAGAATATCTTTTTATTTTAAGTGCAGTCCAAAGATTTTAAGTCCCTGCACTCCACAGTCTGAAACCCTGTGCAGTCCATTAATCCATCATAGTAGTCAGCTACCAGTGTAGCTAATTGTCAAGAGGTATTAGTGATTTATAACATATTACTTTAGCATTGTTTTATATACCTCTAATAGTTGTACGTTTTCAGCAGGATATTCAAGACCAAGTTAAGGTGAGACCTGTTTTAAAAACAATCAGTTTTTTGGTTATTTATCAAGGTCAGTTAATTCTCCTCAAGAAATGCCTTGGAACCCTACATAGCAACTCTTAGTTCTTGTCATTGTCAGCCATTCAGATGAGTCATGGCCATTGCTTGACCAAGTTGCTTTCTCTGAATGCCTGGGAGATTTTTTTCTCCTGCTGACTCTCCTTAGGCACACCACACACCTATGGTCACTTTCCTCTGTGGTCTTATAGTCTCCTTGAACAGAAGACCAGGGACTCACTGAGTATCAGATGTCACAACAGAGGTTCTCTAATGTCCTGGGTCCTCATTGACCTTGGAGGGCTAGAGCCAAAATATTGGCTATCCTCTTAGCCCATCTGTCTCTCTAATCATTGGTCTCTAAACTTCAGTTATTGAACATCCAGAAGAAAACATCGATAACAGTACAGTATAGTAGAGGCATTATCATCTTATCTAAATATTAAACATCTCAGAACATAAAAGAGAACCATTATTTTTAACAACCATGGCTGTTTTAACATTTGAATACCTGTAGAATATTAACAGTTACATATTTTACACAGAAAATTGGATCAAGCCATACCTAATGTTATAACATGACAATTAGGATGACATTTTTTAACACACTTGTATTTGCATTTTTTTAACATAACATTCCCCCTTTTTGGTCAATCATCCCTATCTAATACATAAAAGCTTTTACTTAATTTTTTGACCTTTAATGGGATGTGCATTCCATACATTTTTGTTAAAGACAGAGGTATGAATCTGAAACAGTAGTTTGTCACCATAAGCAATCTGTTTTACATTTTTGAAGACCTATACTTCTGGAGGCATGAATACATAAATACACCATTAGGTTAATAACAACCTATCATAGCCATATGAAACCTTTGGGCATTTTTAAATCAAAAACTTTATTGTATTATTTCTTTTGATAATGACCAATGTGTTACAATAATACTTCATATAACTTTAGTTGGGGTGTCTCACATAAGGCTATGGAGATCATTGGGACCTCCAGTCAATGAACAAGAACTGGTTAAAAATGTTACCAGGTAGCTGCTTTCTTATTCATCAAATGTAGTCCTGTCCAATAATCTCCCTCCTCCAAGGGATTTTGTTTACTCATCTTAATAATTTTTTGATGACTTATGAAAAACCCAATTATAATATTTAACACTATTTTTTTGAACAATGAGAGACTCTCAAATCCATAATAAACAACAATATATATTACATTTACACAACCAATTTTAGCATCATTTTGACTAACTGGGAACCCAGGTAGAAGTATGCTTTTTAAGTCTGTTACCCAACATAAACTTCTGAAAAATTGTTGAGCTCAAAATAAAAAGGAACAACTGTTTACAGAATGGACAAGTGGACAAACATGGACAGACAATCTGTACAGATTCAAACAGACATAGAAACAAATACACAGTTATCGGTGTCCACAAGAACTCTAAGTTCTGGGGGGCTGTTTCACACCCTTTTGCTGAACTAGCTTGCTTCGTACACCCCGTGTCCTCAGGGTTGGAGCACCTGTCACCTCCAGTACCCAATGTCCTCAGGGTGTTTCTTAGGCACTCCGGGCCACTTGGGCACTCCTGTACGGGCATTTGTGCTTTTGGATCCACACATGTGAACAATCATTAGCTCACCTGACTTCCAACAACACCTTAGGCTGGACAGACAGATACACAGGCAGACTGACAAACATCTTACACAGAGTGTGCTCAAATATATTTTAGCCAAATTGGATTCCACTAATTTTTTACAATCGTAGAATTTGTAATTTTAAATAGACTAGTCAGATTTATTGTAGGTCAACTAGCAGAGAGCTCTTATAAAAGAATTTGGAAAGGACAAAAATCTTACCTATAATTAATAAATATTTTTATCATAGGACTTAGCATACAGTCTTATCATGTATTTAGATCTCTGGTTTTATTTTTGGTCGCCATCTTCTGGGCATCTTGGATCAATTAAGGTTGGTTCTAGGTTCATCCTTTTCTATCGATTGTGGCATTGTCTCTGAGGCATCACTGTCATAGGAGTGAGCATTAGCTTCTTGAGAGATGGAATCAACTCCTTCTCTGGGTATGGGTCCATGATACAACCAGATAGCACACTCTGGCACCTAGATAGGCCATTTAGTGTTTCCTGGAAAAATATAAGCATATCCTAGACCCCAAATTAGCACTGGACTGAGTGCTTTTATTATCCAGTATGAAGATCTTTCCAAAGGACTCTTTTTAGCCTTTATTTGATTGAATTATCTTTCTGCTGCAGTAGTTTCATCTTTATTAGAATTTTAAAATTTTAAATGGTATATACTGCCAAGTGAAATCTATTATGAGGTGAACTCCCCCTTTTGGTTTTTAAAATTTAAATTGTGAGCATGTTTAACTAGTTTTAGACCCGAAGATTATAAGGAATTTTTGTGGTAAAGTATAACGAAAATGCATTTTGTATTTAGGCACCTTGGGCTCTCTCTTGCTGTTGTGACACAGATTGTGCTCCTGCTCTGGCCTGGAAGCCCTGCTGTTGGGGATCTGAGTAATGATGTGGTGTAAACTTTTGATGCCTAAAGCGTGCGCACACAATGGGAAAAACCTGGGTGGCTTGGGCGCACCAGAGCTGTGTCCCACTTCTGAACCACATCTTGCCTTCCTGGCCCCAGGCTAAGTGTTACAGTGCTGCCAGCAGGCCAGCCATTGAAAGGCTTGGTAGACCCCAGCGGAGTTTGCTTCTCAGCACATGGGAGGCAGGGCTGCAAACCCCAACTCCTTGGTGTAGGTCCAAACTCATAATCCAGGCCAGGCCACTCCAGGGGAAGTTCTTTGTGCCTTACACCATTTATATATATATATATTTTAAAGGCAAAATTCTGAAATGGTTTTAGACCCTGATAGCTAGAAATCAAATCTTGGGATGTCTCTCTCACCCATTGAAGAAAGTGTTCTCCACACCTTTGTGGCTGCTATTCTAAACTGAGCATAAATTTGTAACTCAGAAGCAAGTCACTCATGTGGTAGCAAAGGCACTCTTTGTATCCCTCCAGGTTAAATCAATTTAGCACTTTTACTAGGGTGAGAATGTTGTTCACACCTGTACATTGCAATTGTCATATCCAGAGGTCATGCCATAGACCAGTGATGTTGGGCAATAATTGAAACATTTTTCCCTGTGTCTAAATGCCCTTTAACTGCTTTTTCTTTAATTATCAATTTTATCTCATGGTGATCCTGCTTAATCAGAAGATACTTCTGAGCAACCAGGTGGTTGGCTTTCAGATTGTTCCACCTCATTGCCCCCTGGGTTTGCGTTTGGTGAACTAGATGTCTAGGGCTGTATCTTGTTTAAGTGCCTTTTTATTTTCTAGTTTTTTAAAGCTTAATCCCTGTGTTGATGCTTGTAAATTATCTATGCTAAGTAGCTTTATTGGTAGTATTCAGAACCCTTAGAAAATGACTGCTTCTCAGAGGTGTCTTCCATATGTAGCCAGTTTTTGGGTTTTGAGTCTTACAAGATGCTACCTCTTCAATTTATTAGGGATGAGAAGTTGCTGCCTGCTTGGCCCAGCCACTGGTTCTTTGGCACTGGCCCACAATATTTTTTACCAGCCTTAGACAATCTCAGTCTTGGTATACCAGAAAGAACAACTGGTTAGAATAATTATGTCACTTTGGCTAAGTGGTACAATTAGCAATAACAGTAGCATCAATTCTGCCTTAAAAATAACAAACTCAGATAACCATTAATTTACCACTGTTAACAATATGAACTAAATTTGTGGTTATATAACAAAATCTAAAACAAACCAGAAGGCACCAGTGGCAGCCCTGCCAGCCAGGGAGAACCAGGAAGGAGGCCCCCCACTGTGAACCAACTGCTGCATGAGTTGTGAGAGAAGTAACCCCCACACATAAGCAAGCAGATGATTTGGAGGAACACAGGCTGAGATGGTAACAACTGAAGTAAAAAAACAACCTAATGTTTG
>RJWM01032061.1:0-21827 GCA_004363535.1 Dasyprocta punctata | reverse complement strand
TAAAATATCTTTCAAAATTCATTAATAAGGAAGCAATCCAATAAAATAAATGGGCATAGAGTTCAACATAGAAGTTACACACATTACAAATAAATACACAAAGAGACATTCAACATCATTTATCATCAAACACATAAAAACTATAATAATATGTGACTAAACACCTATGAGAATTCCTAACTTTTTAAAGTGCTGGTAAGAATGTGAAAGAAATTCCCATTACATTATTGGTGAAAATTCAAAACAGTACTGAATTTCAAATACAGTTTGGCAATTTCTTAAAAAGGAAAGCATATACTTAATGTCAGTAATCTCATGCCTAGGTATTTACCCAAGTGAAATGAAAACTTATATTTATACAAAGCCTCTGTGCAAGTGCTTAAAGCAGCTTTCTTCGTAATTATCAAGAATTGGAAACAACCCAAATGTCCCTCAACTGGGGAATAAAAATGAACAAACTGTGGTTCAGCCATGCGATGAAATATTACTCAGTAAATGAAAGGCACAAACTAAACATACTTGTAACAACTTGGGTGAGTCTCAAAGCATTATGTGAAAAAAGGAAACTAGACTCAAAAGGCTATATATGTGGCATGATTCCATTTACTTGACTTTTATACAAAGGCAAAACTACAGGGAAACAAAGAAACTAGTGGTGTTGAGAAGCTGGGAATGGGGAAGGGGTTTACTATAAAGGATCATGAAGGGATCTGGGACCCAGTGAACTGCTCCATAGATTGTGGTGGGGGCTGAAGTTACATGGCTGTACATGTTTGCAAAATCTTACTGTACAAAAAGTAAGTGGGGGAAAAATGAAGGGTTGGGGGAATACTGCAAAAAAAAAGATGGCGGACACAGTACAAAGTTTAGAGTGAAGAAGAGTGGAGTATAATTGAGCTAGGAGTGTGGGCAACACAGGCCACAGTAGTAATCCCATATCAGCCACTTGTGATCTTGAATATATTTGGGTTCTTGGGCAAGTTACTCATCCTCCCTATGTATGACTCCATATCATCTATGAAATACGGAGGCATAGCATTCATTTCATGGGTACTTGTGTGACTATGTGAGAAAATACATATGCTTTCTCTTACCACAGACCTTGGCACACAGTGAACACACTCAGTCAGTGCTGGCTGTGGCAGATGCTCTAGTGTCCTGGGTCACATCTCCTTGACCCAATTCTGATTTCGGTCCCAGATGGAATGTACCAGATCTGTGTGCCACAGACTCAGAGCAGACTAACACCATGGTCATTTCAAGTCTGTGCTTCTGATCTTTCTATACTGTCCTGGGTTCTGGGACAACTACTGAGCTAGCTGAAAGTACAACCCATATATTTTTCTGCATTAAGACCCCAAGACATTCCTCAGCAAGGGATGGATAAGAACTAGTTTCTTGTTCTTCAAGAGAAGAACTGTGCAGCTCCTGACCAAATAGAGGATCCTGAAACACCCATGGGAATGTAGCTCATAGTATCTCCTCCTCTCCATTATCATACTGCTGACTTCTCTGTAGACTTCCTAAGGTCACCCCTCAAAGAAACTGTCTATTCCAATGCCCCATTTCAGGATCTGCCATCATGAGAAAACAAACCATGACAATAGCTATTGCCAGAAATTTCCATTTCAAAACCTGATGCAACAACCTAATGAAATGCCCATTCCTCATATTCCCAACCTATCATCTCTTCAGCAAGTATTGGTAGCTTCCAAAGTACCTGTCTCTTTATACCCCATTATTCTGTAATCTCAATCAGGTGTGGAGTACAGAATTTACAGATGTAGATTCCGTTTTGTTTCCTGTCACTTTGCATGACGATTATGCTTCATCCTTGGGTTCCTTTTCTTCTGCTAACTAACAGGAAGCGTCTATTTGAAAATGGATGAAAGCCCATCTTCACAAGCCCAGTTTTTCCCCATTCAAAGTACTGAGCTACTCCGTAAGGTATGCTGGGGTAAGGCCTTGGGCTCCAAGCACATTCACCTTCAGTGCTCTCAGGGGGCCTCTTTTATCCCAACAAAATAAGAACATAGGGTACACTCAAGTAAAAAGGAGAAACACAGACATAGCAATACCCTGCCCCATCCCAAAAGATTAATGCTTCAAGGTGCTTCAAATATCTCCTTTTGCTGCTTCCTGTCACCCCAACTCCCATTCATAGTTGTTTGGAAAAACGCTCACAACTACTTGCAAAAACTGCTTATACTATCAAAGAAACCTTAACCCCACACTGTGTAGCAAATAAGCCCCATTGTAACAAGATTTAACAAACACAAAGGCAGTCTTGAAATATTGTTGTATCTGTTAAAATGAGATTATTATCTATATATGGCACTTCACATCTGGTTATGATACCAGACAGCGCTTAAGATGGTTTTATAGCTTACATTTGTGCTGTCTAATAGAAGTTTTCATGGTGATGGAAAGTTTCTATATCTGTGCTGGCTACTGAGCACTTTAAATCTCTAGGACCTAAATCATCACTTGCCGTCCATAAACAGGTCCCATCTGCTGGTCACCTGAACAAAGAAAATCAGGGTCATTTTTGATTTCTCCTCTAATCTAAATGCAGTTAAAAAAAAAAAACACTTCATAGCAAATAAAGCATCAAATCCTCTTTCCTCTTCCTATAATAACCACTTAATCTCTTTTCCTAGACAAATGCAATTCAGTTCCTGGCTAGTCTCACTATTTTGCGTCTGCTCAACCCACCTTGCAGTGTTGTCATCTAAACTGCCACAGTTACTGCTTTCAAATCACTCCCTTTATTCGAAGTCTTCAGTGGATCTGCATGGCTCACGTTGTATTAAACACAAACTCTATAACTCTTACCCAAAGGCCTCATTCTTAACACCCACCCCCACCTTCTCTACCAGCCTTCCTTCCTAATGCAAATACTCTTCCCTCCACTTAGATTATGGTACCTACTTCTGAGTTCTTGGTTACGGAGCCGGTCCTCAACTTCCCCTCTGAGAATGCCCTCTCCTCCCAATGCTATCACATGGCTCTTTAGGTACTCAGCCCTTTCTGATCTTTAAGAGCTAGTATTGTCCACATCACACATCACTTGAGTCAATTGCTGTGAGATGACCGTGTGGGAGGAGAGTCAGAACACATACAGAGCCTTTGAACAGTGCCCAGGATGTGGCCAACACTCAATAACTGTTAGCTATTATTAGTAAGATGGTTCTTATTATTGTTATTACTAGAAGGACGATAGTATCCTCGTATAATGTATTCAAATGAGTATGTTCTCAATAAATACCTTATAAAATAATTCCCATACATATATACCTTACAAAGCAATTCACAGAAGCATAGAATAGAGTTATGGGGGACTTAACTAATGATTATGAGTTTGGAAAATATACTTTGCATTGAAAATTCTTTTATGAAAATCTTTATACAGTTTACGTATACATCAAGATTATAATATATTTAGTCTATTCTCAGGGATAGCAGCCCTCCTCCTACCCATCTGTCACGTCAGGTTGCACCGAGAAAATGCTAATTTACCTTTTTGATATACCATTTGACAATTTCTGGTTTCAGATATCACACGCAAGGTTGCACATCAGTGAATTAAATTTGAATCCATATTGTCAAGTGCATATTTAGAATAAAATTATGTTGTATCTTGCATAAAAAAACTTAAAAGTAAAGTTGTACATCAAATGAGTGTGTGCATGTAACTCAAATGCAGAAGATAAAAACAAGGCAGAGGAAGACATTATTATCTTATTGGCTATGAAATTACTGAATCGACTCAGTTGATTTATGAAAGAAGAGCTAAGCAGCTTCGGTTGAACTTCTGCAGAACAGATTCTGAATGCCCATTCCATTAATTCATTAAATAAAAAGAGCATTCTTTTCATTCTAATTATCTCAACTATCCATGTTAAATATGCTGAAAGCTAAACATAAGCAATAATGTTCCTGTCATCATTTTTATCAGCCAACTCCTCAGAAATAATTAACCTCTATTGAGAGTATTTCTTCCCTCAAAATGATTTTTACCAATGCAAAAGAAGCAGTATGCAATAAAAATTCCTACAACCTAGTATTCAGTGTAAAAATAGAAATAAACAACCACTAACAACAAGTTGGTTCAATACAAAGGAAAAATTTTCTTATGTTTAATTTCATAGCATAAGTATATATTTTATATTTGACAGTTATTTTAAAGACTCTTGTAACTTTACAGAGCAAATTTGTGATCAGAAGCATGGGAGGGCTTTTAAATTTCGAATTCAAAGTATCAATATTCAACCATTTTAAATCCAGAAAATATTAACATGATTTCCAATCTCTAAAGCCAACAATTGAAGTAAGGAGTCACAGATCACCTGGAGAAAGATTCAAATGGGAGCTTTCTAAGGTGCTACAGTGGAGAAAGAGTTTAAGTTTTCTGAGGGAAAGCCCATGAGCAACCTCAGTTCTTCACTGATTCATTGATTGATTGATTAATTGATTGATCATTGGGCAAAAATAAAGACAGAAACAAAATTATGACTGGTAGGATTCTCTGCAACCTGACAGCATGTATACAAAGGTCACCTTGATTCAAGCATACATTTTCCAGCCCCTTAACATTTGTATCACTGAGCCCAATACTATGAGGCAGCTGGCTGCAGCAGGCAGCAAAAGGACACAATAGTATCCTCAATAAAATAAACACTGTCTGCCAATTGCTTGGTGGGAGGTTTTCTTTCCTTGCTGCCTTTTGTGCAAAGCCCGAAACTGTTTCTCTACCTGTCTTTAATTTATTTCTCTTCCATTTCTTCCTAACAGAAGCTTCAAAACTGTCTTAACTCTCCCATGTAGCTACATTGACCTTTTCTCCCCTGAGAGTGGAATCCAAAACTTAACCATAG
This sequence comes from Dasyprocta punctata, assembly GCA_004363535.1. Lineage (NCBI taxonomy): Eukaryota > Metazoa > Chordata > Mammalia > Rodentia > Dasyproctidae > Dasyprocta > Dasyprocta punctata. Next base: position 16,950 of record RJWM01032061.1, on the reverse strand, counting down.
CTTTGTTTTTCGAAAGGTACTGCGTTCTATTTATCTAAATTCGGGTAAGTAATTAGAGTTGTTGTTTTTCTGTTTTGCACTGTTCATAAAGTTACACAATTACAAATAGTCTGCACCAGTTCTGTTTTTCCATTAAGTTACTTTATAGAGGAGATCCGAGGAAGCATGAGGCTTCTCAGAAAAGCGTATATCCCACTATAGCAGGAAAATATTTATATTCTATTTTAGAATTTGTCAAGGAACCATTTCATCCTTACCCTAAAAACCATATTGCTTATGCTTTAATATAGTATGCATGGCTTTTTTTTTCTAGATTCTCCTGCAGGTATTTACAAATTTCAGCTCTATTCCCCACAACCTGTTCTAGCTCCGGACTATGAAGAAATCTTCAGTATATGTGTTAGGTTCTTCATACATCCACTTAAGTGGCAGAGAATGCTTATCAAAAAAGGAGCACATCAAATAATATTCCCCAAAATATTATTTGCTATTAATTGGTTAAGTCACCAAAGTACTTTATTCTACCCATAATCTGTGATTTACAACACTCTACCCTATCTAATTACAGCGCTGTGACTCATCCCTCCTGTCTCATCGCACAAGACTTCTTGTAAAAGATAAAAGGGTTTTGTTCACCTGTCATCTCGCTTTTCATTGCCTGCTCTTCGCTGATGCTGGTCTCTGTCATGTGGACTTTGGGATTCTAGTCACCTGCCTGCTATCTCGCTGACATATTTGGGAAAGTATTTTTGGCCTATCACTGGATACTGAGCTTGCCCTTCTCTTTCACATAGGCTATGTACTTTAGCACTTTCCTTCTCGGCTGAACTCTTCCATCTGTTTAATAAGCAATTAATTTTCTTCATAGAAAAACAGGCATCAGTGGTAGTTTTTAATACATCAGTTTTTAAAACATCTAGAGAATGCCTTATGCCAATTCAAGTGATACTTCTAGAGTTTTCTTATTCTTTTTATTTGCTTTATTCAGATCAACTGATCCTCTTTCTTTTCTTCTTACACTAGAGGAGTACAGCATGTATATTAAGAATGTAAGCTTTAAAGCTAAGCTTTGGGGGTTCACATCCTCCTCTACCATTTACTGGTCACATTACTTGATCTTTTCTCACTTTGATTCTAGAATAGTGGGGTATTCCAGTGAGTAAATATATAGGAACTGCTTATGACATTGCCTAGTGTGCGGCAAGAATATAGAAGTTTCCGTTGCTATCGCTATTGTTGTTATCTTCCCATGACACTGCTCTCACCATGTGCCATTCCTCAGTGTTCTTATGCTGGATATTTGGGTATTGAGACTACCATGGTTCATTGATTACGTCAACCTGAGAAGTTTAGTTAAACAATTTAACTAAATCAGCTCAGCAATTCCACACCCTAGGGTGTAGAGGACCGCGGTCTGGATGGTGTACAAGGGAAATAAGGAGGGGAGAAGGATGGATCTGCTTCTGTTTTTTCCAAGCAGCTCCAATCTTTGTCATCACCTTAGACGTCATCTCCTGCCTTCCACTGCAGACTCTTCAGCTTCCGTCGCAGACCCACCGGCCTCCCGATACAGACTCGCATGGGACACTGCTGTGAGCCGGACCTTGGATGGGAACCTTTGGCCTCCGATATGCAGACCCCTTCTGTGTGCTTCCTCATCCGACTCTGTGGGTGACCATGGTAAGCTGATCCTGTAAATTCTTACACATTTGTATGTCTCGTGTGACATCTGTTTCTCTAGTAAACACCCACTGATACAGAGACATAAAGGTGTATACTTTGGAGTTGCACACTCTAAAATGTAACAAGTAGAAGTTAACATCTTCAAACACGGCATACATGAGTGGGCACACACACACACACACACACACACACACACACACACATATTAGGCAAGAACATCTCACAAGCCCGGAATTTAAGAGTACAAAGACAAAAACAAGTTGTGATTCCTATTCAGAGTCTGTAGTCTGGCAGAGAAAACATACAAAGTGAATCGTGTCACATAAGAGCTAAAAATAAATTTGGCAAGTTTTCATGGAGCATTTGGGAAGGACAGATCTATGAATCCTGCTTATGAATCCTGATTGTCAGAGAAACCCCCCAGAGGAAGGGCTGCCTAGCCGAAGAGCTTAAGATAGGGTAGCAATTAGCAGAAGTGTGAGTGAGAAGTTTCCTAGCAAAGTGAGTAGCACCGGTAAAGGTTCTGGTACCTATAACAACACGGCAGACTTCATTCTTTTCCTTGTGCTCCTCTCTCCCTCCCCTGGAATAAGAACAGCAGATTTGCCTAGTTAGTGTTCTGCTATGTTCCCAGCTCCCCAACAAGAGCATATACAGTGGTTTACAGTAGCAGCTCTGTAAATATTTATGGACTGAATCAATAAATTTTATCAGCTCTGTTACGTTCTGCTTACAGCTTCCAACCAGCATTTCTGGTTAGATTAATCTGATAATTAAACTTGAAGATTTGCAATGGCATCATTGATTTGCGTCAAGGATGTACTGCACAAGTAAAAGTATATATGTCATCCTTGTGACCATATCAAAAGTTATGCCAGCTGGGTGTGGTAGCTCACGCCTGTCATCCCAGCACTCGGGAGGCTGAGGCAGGAGGATCGCTGTGAGTTCGAGGCCAGTCTGCACTGCACAGCAAGATTCTGTCTCAAAAAGTAAAATAAACAAATAAACAAACAAACAAAAGCACATTATGCCCTGCTCTGCAGTGTCATGTAGGGGCAAAGAGACAATGAATGTTATCTGTGTTAAGAAAAATGAAATGACTGTTTCTTCTGTTTCCATGAGTTTTATGACCTGCCATGAACATTCAGCAACCACGTGGAGATGTGTGATTGGACTGTCCAAATGCTCATGGACTTGTATTTAGTGCCCCATCTCAATTGTCTTTTCATCCTAGTCATAGAAATTGAACACGGAAGCTCCCTAAGTCTTAAATGCTAGTCAGAAGCAAATGCATTGTGCATGAGGTTAAATAATGCAACAATTTCAGCTTTAGGATCAAGACTAAAATTTAACCAGGGCTCCTTAGCAAGTGCTAAAACCCTGCCGAGGAAGCACCATGATTCATGAAATTGGAGCAAACCTAACAAATGTGAAGCCCGGAGGAACTGAGTTCTAGGAATCCAAGTGATGCAAGCACTGAGGGAAATTGTGAACCAGCATATTTATTTCCTACATCTCTCTACTTTTCCTTTCAGAAATCTTTCTCTTCCGGTTGCCCAAGCCACTGTCACCCCCAGGTTGCTCCCGCGTTGGACTTTTCCTTTTTGGCAGCATCTCACAATTTCAATCTGCCTTTTTCTCCTCTTATCTTTCAAAAGTTTAGCTAAATTAGACGTTTCATGTCTATGTATTTGAGGTAGTCATGAAACATCCAACAAATATTACAGAGTTGAAACCCCAGTTCGTCCAGTTATTCGCTCTGTGATCCTGGGCAGGTTTCATGAGTGCCCTGATCCTTGTCAGTTATGACAATTTTTTGTAAGGAAAAAAAAAAGCCTCAGCTATTATCACATTGGGAAAATATAGTAAATTAATCTAAATTGGAGAGTTAAAGATTAAAATACTCAACGAATCCTTCCAGAAAAGTCACATTTTCAAAGAACAGGAGTCCAAAAGGGGAAAACACAGGACATTTTCTGGCATTAATAGGGGAAAACTGAAATTAAAGACTTTTTTTTTAAGAATTTCAACTCACATCATATGGACAGTTATCTATTCTGTTTCTCATGATGTGATGCATACAGAAGGTGATTAAGAAACAGAAACTGCTAGATAATCAAATCCTTTCAAGTCAATTACTAGGCAACAAACTGGCCCAGATCTAAACATGTTCCTTAATTTTTGGGTCCCTGAAATTGACCACTGCTTTATATATTTCACAGTTCAGTGGTCTTCTGAGAAAAACGTAGATACTTCTGATAGTGCCACTATTTCTCATTAATCCTAAAATGCACTTTGTTCCTCAATTTTACATCTCTGAAATCAGGTCACATTCTCCAGTTTACTTCAATTAAATGGCCACTTTCTTCTTTCTTCACACACCAGTGCAGTCTTAAATTCACTAATACGTAACATAGAGACAATGAATACTTAGTAATTCCTGACAAAAAGTCAGATAGTAATTGCAGCATGCAATGGACCAGCATGGTCTGTTTTCTTCATAGATGTTTAGTACCTGAGTATTAACTTTAAGAATATTGTACAAAGCAGACATGAACAAGGTACATATGTAAAAATGAATTTAGTTCAAGCCACTTAACGCTCAATGCTAAATCTATGACAATAGGTGAAGGATCACTCAACAAAGAGTTGACATCCTGAAGGTTTTTGTTTCATGCATATTTTTGAACAACCAAAAAATGCACGTAATTTTTTTTTTTTTTGCGGCACCAGGGATGGAACTCACAAACTCACGCCTGCCAGACAGGCACCTAAGCCACTGAGCCAAACTCTCAGCCCTAATTTTTTGAGGCAGGGTCACACTGTGTAGCTGAGGCCGGTCTTCCACTCGCATTGTAGCCCAAGTTGGCCTCGAACTCACAATGCTCCTCCTACCTCAGCCTCCTGATGCATATCATTTTTAAAAATAAAGCAAATACGTATTTTTCTTACTTGGATATTTATTTACATGCCCTGAAATTTATATTCCTTAGGTTATCACAAAGCCTATGTACTACCTTGAAATCACAAATATTTATGCAAAAATGTTCAATGTATTACAGCTCCTATCAGTAATAGCCAAATTATGCGTTCTACCCAAGAGGTTTTGGGGAAATCATTTTAGAAAGAAAGAAAGAAAGAAAGAAAGAAAGAAAGAAAGAAAGAAAGAAAGGTTGTTAATGGAAGTTTAGTACATTTATATTCAATCTTATTAATCTTCCACTATGAAACCATAGCCATGGGATTTACTTTGGTGTAATTAATGTTCCTGAATAGTACCATGATTGCCGTTGACTTTCATGTGCTCCTCTTCTCTAAGAGAATATTTGTTTTCCAAAGACTCAAAGATCCTTGTTGCCTTGATGTGTTTTGGTGGCACAGTTTTTATCTTAAAAACTCTAGGCTTCTACCACAATTTCACAAATTTTTTCCCAGTCAGCGTATAATCAGGTCTAGGTGTTCAAATTCATCATATTCTCTATCTTCATGAGAAATGTCACATTAGACAGACCTGTCATGCCATAAATTCTCAAATTTAAAGTTTCTGAAACAACTAAGAATACAAGAGCATGCTCTATTTCTGCATCTACTAATACAGGATTCAATATAACTCGTGTATTGATTTAAACAACTTCTTTGGGAAAGAGAAGATCTGTCAAAGAAAATATTCCTTTGTGAAAGAAAACAGGACTAGGGCAAGGGATCTATACAAACTTCAAAAGCAAAATAAAATCCTACAAATATTAAAATAAGGATGATGCTTTCTCTCCTTTTTCCATAGAACAGATCATACACAACAAACATAAAGCTGACAAAACTCAATTTTAGATCAAAAAGTAATGGGAACAATGCAAATATACATCAGCTGATGGATGGATATATGAAATATGGTATGTCCATATAATAGAGTATTATCCTGTAATGAAAATAGAGTACAGATACATGCTGTAACATGGATGGCTCTTGAAAATATTTTGATAATGGAAAGAATCATATCACAACAGACCATATATCTATGATCTGATTCATATGAAATGTCCAGAATAGGTAAATCCATCAAGACCCACAGTCAGTCAGTTACCGCCTCGGAGTGGGGGCAAATGAAGAGTTACTGCTAATTAGAGATGGGGTTTTGCTTTGGGGTGGTGAACACAGGCTAAAATTAGATTGTAGTAACAGCTGCACAATTGACAATACACTAAAAGTCATTGAATTTTGTGCTTTAAATGTATGAATTGTATTGCATGTGAATTATGTGTAAAGTACTCTTATTTCCAAAGGAGCAGCAATAGCTCATAGGCAAAATAATTTTTCCTCCTACAGTGGTAAAACCTTTTTCTGAGTTGAGATGGAAATGCTTTGCTGCAAGTGCTGAAAGGTGAAAATTTGTGAGGAAAAGGGTTTCCATAGCAGAAATTTATAGTGGAAAACTCAAGAAAGAAGTAATTATGCAATTCTATTATCTGTGTTTAAACAAGTGATTCTGTTAACCAGGAAACAGTTACTGGAGGCCTGATAGGATTGCTAGACAAAATACAGGGAATCCAATTAAATTTGAATAGCAGATGGTGAAGAGACTTTTAGTATAAATGTACCCAAATATACAAATATTAAGTATTATAAACATATTATAGAACAATGGACATATACTAAATGATGTGCTACATATCTGAAAATCCGATTTATCTGGATGCCTTGTACTATTTGTGGTTCTCATTAAGCAGTCATTTAGGTCTGTGATAATTTGTTTATTTTTTAGCGATATTTAGTTCTTTCCTGAAAAGAGCTTGCTTTGGAACAGTGGAAAACAGACCTGAGCGAGTCTAAGCAAGGTGGGTCACAGCTGTTCCAGTCCCTGAATTCACCAGGTGTTCACTGAGTGCCTTACAAGCTGGACATTGGACAGGGCCCTGGAGACACAGTAGGTAGGAAGGCAGCCTCCCAGCTGAGAGTCCGGTAAAGACTCACAGGCACAGAGGAAGATGCAGTCACAAGGAAGCATGGTGAGGGAGGAGGCATGGAAAGGTGGGAGGGAAAAGGGAAAGCGGGAAAACCCCAGGAGATGGGAGAGATGAGCCAGACTCCCAGACGGACAAGAGCACAGCTAGGCCAAAGAAACAAAGTTGGGTCTGATAAAGAATAAGAATACAGCAACTGCAGAATTCAGGAGGGAGAATTTTAAGGAGAAATAAAAAACACAAAAAAAATTAAAACAAAACAGGGAAGCTGTATCTTTTTTTTTCTTTTATTAGACTTCATCTTTAGAGCAGTTTCAGCTACAGCAAATTGGAGGAGAGAAGTCCAGGGAGGTCCCGCACACTCCTGCCACATCCATGCGTGGCTTCAGCCACTGTCACCACTGCACGTCAGAGCCACGTGTGTCGTATTTCGTGAGCACATGGGAATGCATCATGATGCCCTAGATCTATAGTATACATTGAGATTCTCTCTTAGTGTTGAACATTGTGTGGCTTTGAACAAATTTATATCATGCTTCCAATATTACATATCATATAGAGTATTTTCTCTGCTCAAAAATCCTCCATGCTACCTCTATTCATCCTTCTCTCCTCTCTTCCCCTAATTTCTGATAAATTTTCTTCCCCTCTCTCTTCTTGGCACTGCAGATGGAACCCGGGTCCTTCACACAACCTGCCCCCCACCCCAAATTTTACAAGTATTTTTCCTTCTATGACAGGGTCTCATTAAATTGCTGAGTTGCCCAGGCTGGGATGGAACTTTTGATCCTCCTACCTCTGCCTCCCAGAGTGCTGGTATACAAGTGTGGGTCACCACACCTGGGCCACTGATCTTTTTACTGTCTCTATAGATTTGTTTCTTCTAAAATATCATGTAGTATACAGTGTAGATATTTTAGATTGGTTTCTGTCACTTAGTAATACAGTCATACTTTGGTACCCGACTGCTTTGAAACTGGTCAAATTTGGTACTTGACACATTTTGGTGTAGAAATTGTTGCTTATTTGCTGCTGGATACTCAAGCTAGAACCTGTCTGTGTCAACTGCCTCATCACTCACTACCCTTTCCAATCAAGACAATTTGTTTGGTACTTGTTTTGGGTACTTGTTGTGCCTCTTACAGTCAGTAAATAACAAGTACCAAGGTATCATTGTATGCAAACAATTTAAGGTTTGTCCATGTATTTCCATGTCTTGCTATCTCATTTCTTTTTAGGGTCAAATAGTATTTCATTATCTGGATGTATCCTAGGAAGGTGTCTTCAATCATCCAAGAACCTCATGTCTTTGCTTAGTCTGCCCATTAAATATCTTATTCTGCTGACAGAGAATGGTTAGCAGTATTGAATGTTCAAGAAGAAATGAAATAAAAACTTTGATATGTCCTTTTGTTTAGAAATAAAGACAATGATAGATTTGAAAAGTTTCAGTAGAGAGATGGGTCAGGATCCAGATTGAAATTAGTTGTAGACTAAACAAGAAATAGATTGGGGTGAAAGAATATGGAAATGAATATATGGTAACATATTTGAGAATTTCAGTTCCATGGGCCAGGGATATAGCTCAGCAACACAGCACCTGCCTGGCAAGCACAAGGTCCTGGGTTCAATTCCTGATACAAAAAAAAAAAAAAAAAAAAAGGAGTTTGAGAATTTTGGTTCTAGAACAAAAAAAAAGTCAGTATAAAGGCTGGCCTGCAACATGACCTTAAAACTCTTGTTATTATTTTTGTGCTTTCAGCTCTTTTAACTTATAGCTCTTATTTATAGATTAATAACAGTATAATTGACAAATAAAATTGTCTATATTTAAGCTATTCAGCATATTTCCATATACATATACTTCGTTAAATGATTACCACAATCAAACTAATTAGCGCATTTGTCACCTTACATAGATACTTATTTTTTCTGTGATCAGAACATTTAATCTACAGCAAATTTCAAGTATATAGAACAGCATTAGCCATTATGAACATGCTGTACATTAGGTCTCCAAAACTTACTTAGCCTGCATGACTGAAATCCTGTACCATTTGTGCCCCACTCCAAGTCCTTGGCAGCTTCCATTCTAGTCTCTGCTTTTATGAATTCAACTTTTCTAGATTCCACATGGAAACAAGAAGGTGTTGTATGTGTCTTCCTGTGCCTGGTTTATTTCATCTAGCATAATGTTCTCTAGGTTTGTCCAGGCAGTCACAGATGATAGGATTTCCTTTTTTCTAAAGCTGAATGATATTTTATTGACTCTTTTTCTGTCTGTCTGTCTGTCTGTCTGTCTGTCTGTCTGTCTCTCTCTCTCTCTCTCTCTCTCTCTCTCTCTCTCTCTGTGTAGTACATTTTCTCTATTCATCTGTCAATGACTGCTGAGGTTGATTCCATATTAGGCTATTGTGAATAATACTGCAATGAACAAGGGAACAAGGTATCTCTTCAAAACATCAATTTCTTTTCCTTTTGACACGTATTCAGTAGTTGGATTTTGGATGTGTATAGTAGTTCTGTTTTTAATTTTTTGAAAAACATTCATACTGTGTTCCACAATGCTAATTTACATTCCTACCAACAGTATGCAAGGGTTCCCTTGTCTCCACACACTTGCCAGTATTTACCTTTTATCTTTCTGACAGCAGTCATTCTAACACATGTGAGGAACCTCATCAATGTAGTTTTCACTCACATTTCCCTGGTGATTAGGGATGTTGAGAATGTTTTCATATAACTATTGTCTATTTGTATGTCTTCTTTTGGGCAATGCCTATTTCGGAACTTTCTCCCATTTTTAACCATATCATTTGAATTTTTCACTATTATATTGTTTGAGCTCTTAAAAGAGTTTTTAATGGCATAGATGAACATGTTTCCATGCAGATGTGGAGGTGCTGGTGTCTGTAGAAAGAAGTAGAAGATGGTCCAGAGAAAGGTGACAGTTCAGCCTCTGGGAAGGTGGTCTCCTCCTGCTTTGTAAGAGGAATAAAAACGACAAGGATGGAATTCCTGACAAGCTTGTCAACTTCATGGCAGAAATCTGAAAGCATTTGAAGCTAATGGCTTCATTTTCTTGTGAAACAGAAGGAAAAATAATCACCTGAGGATAAAAAGAAAAATGGAGTAGTAAGAAGTTAAGATGGATGGTGAAGAAATGGGCTGCTGGAAAGAAAAGAGAAGTTGACCAGAAGCCCAGTGTATCTGAGAAGGAGGACAGAGGGACAGAGTGTTAATGATGTGATTCTTCTTTGCTTTGAGTATTTGTAGAGTCATGGGGGATCACTGTTATGCTCATATATGTGCCAATGATAGGAATGTCTTGATAAAATATTTGATATTTTTATAGATGCAAATATAAGGAACTCTATCTAGAAAAGAATAAGCTCTTCTTCAAAGTAGAATATTCCATAATAATAATCTAGAAAATTCAGTTGCTGGCACCCAGCTGTTTATAAACACAGAGAATCGGGTTCAATTTACTAATCATTTGCAATCCCATTAGCCATGGTTAGATGCTAGAGGCACTGGCTGAATAATCTAAAACAGCAGATATTCCATAATGATTTAAATTAGCTTTTCAAAAACATAATTATTTACATTAAATTTGCATTCCCAATTTGCCTCGCTTAAGAAAACATTAAAACTAGTTTCTCTTTGAAAATATTCAGTGGTATCAGGATATAGAAAATGACTACTCTTTAAATAGAGTATCCAGAGAATAACAGTTTGCATCAAATGATAAAATGAATCTCCTTGATTACATTGAGGCAAATTTCAAACAGGGTTTTTCCCCCCAATTATGGAATAATCAATAAATAAAAATATCCCTCAATTTTCAGAACCAGAGTTAATCTAGTCCCATTCTTATCCTGGGCTAAATCTTGACTTAAACTCAGCGAATTCCTTCCAACATTCACACTTTCCTAAATTACTTCTCAGTAAAATAGTTCCACTTGTATGCTACATAGCCAGGACATCTGGCCAACCCTAGAATAATTGTGCTGTTCTCACATCCTTTATCCACTCACTTAATGAATTTGTTCAATCTCAGTAATCAAAGTATGGAAAGTTTACTTATGTTAGAGACTGAAAAGATGAACTAAGTGGATCACCAGTTTAAAGCTGTAGAGTCACAAGAACATGGTGCTACACGTCTGCAATCCTCGGTACTCAGGAGGCTAAGGCAGGAAGATTACAATTTTTGAGGCCAACGTGAACGATTCAGTGAGATCATTTCAGAAATAAAAACTAAAGTCTATATAGTGGCCCCTATCTGTAATCCCAGCCCTCAGGAGGCTGAGGCAGGAGGATTCATGAGAGTTCTAGATCAGCCTGGGCTACATAGTGAGAACCTGTCTCAAAAAAACCAACAGAACAACCAAGCAAACAAAAAACTAAAAACTAAGACTAAAAAGAACTGAAACTGTAGGTTAGTGGGAGAATTCTTGCTGTATGCAAGGCCCCTGGATTTAATCCCCAGGATGAAAAAAAAAATCTATTGAGTATCACTTATGATACTTTGGTGTTAACTTATGAATAGTTTCCAAGAAGATTCCTTTGGGTCAATTCCTAAAGAGTAAGAGGCAACCAGGTGGAGAAGGAGGGGTCAGAAAGGAAATGGAGATAAAGGCTCGATCTGGACAAAGAAGAGATACCACAGTGCATTCAAGCAAGCAGCTTCCTCTGGCTGGAAGACTTGTAACCCAGATGAGGATGCAGATTAAGGTTATGGGACTTTACTGATGGAAACTGCAGGGTCACGATGAGGCTTATGCTTTCCAACAAGTGTCCTAGCGTAACAGAAGGGATTTTGGGGAAGCCCCAAGCGGGGAGTTAAGCTAAGGGGTCTAATTGAGACAGATGGGATAGAATGGGATGAACTGAAATCCAGAAATACTAAGGGGACAAAACTCACAGGGTTAGTGTGTGATGAGAAGGGCCAATAATGGGAAAGAAGAAAGAACCTCAGTTAATTGTAATGTCTTTAGTTTGGACATGGAATGAATGTTGGCAGGACCTGTTACCAAGTTAGAGACTGTAGCAGGAAAAATGGGTTTGAGCAGAGGCAATGAGTTCAGATCTCCACAGGCTGAACTTAAAATGCCTGTGAGAATATCCTTGTTGAGATCATTGGAAAATAAATCAATGAAGTGCATCTGTCATTTAGGAGACTAATCAAACCTGGAAGTATACACTGGGAATCACTATAGTATATGTGGGTGTGGATAAAGTCATAGCTCCTAAGGAGTGGAGCAGAGGGGGATAGGCATACACAGGGTTTAAAAAAAACAAAACAAAACAAAACGGAAAAACCTGTACACTTTTTATCCGCTAAAAGATAGTGTCTGACACAGCAGGTTTGAAAATGCTAGGGATAAAATAGAATCCAGTCTTTCTTTACCCCCACTCAACTCAACCTGGTTTTTCCACTCAAAATAAATTTTGAATGTTTTTATCATTTTTTTATTAACAAAGAATGTCTTAGTCTCTAATAAGTAAATAAGTTCCATAATGGCTCCCATGTTAAAGGAATTAGGGTGATAATATTTACTTACTATTTTTATATCAAGAACTTGAATTAATATACAGATCACTTAATACATCTATGATTTTGTGTTTATGGACACTCAGTAACAGAGCAAAACTGAGCGCAATATTGTAGAAGACTGCATGGTAGATGGCAACTTATTTCTGGCAATATGACTTTTCTGATTCTGCCAAGAAGAGAGAGGATCTTACTCTGTTTCTTCAATCTTTTGTGTGTGTGTGTGTGTGTGTGTGTGTGTGTGTGTGATTTTTATTTGGTATAACCAAAGGACCATCATCCAACATTATGCAGGCAGAGACTTATAAAAGATTTGTGCTCAGGAGGTCACCCTCTCTTGCTCTGGAAAAACCTCCCAGCACCACTTAAAGATGCCCAAGTGAACCCATCAGAGAATGAGAGAGTGTGTAGAACAACATTGAACTGTAGACCCAACTAAGCCTCCATCTGCCAGACACACAAATGAAATCACTGAGGTCCTCCAGGCCCAGGGGAACTGCCAGCTGACCACAGAGATTAGCAAAACTGACTCAGAATAGAGGAGCCACCAAGCTGATCCAAAATCTTGTGACCAAGTTGAACAATTACCGTTTAAGTCACAAAGCTGTGAGATGCTTTGCTCTGTAGCAAAAGAGACCTAAATTTTCACCCAGAGATGAGTAAGAAAATATTTGTTATAAATAGTTCCCAAATTATGATCTGGGATAAGAGAACCTCACTTCATAAACTTTGTCCTCTAAGAATCAAAGGCAAAAAAGGTAAACTTTACCTCTTCAGCAAATTTAATAGGAAAAACATACCACACTTAAGCATGTTTTAAAGTATATAGACATACCTTAAATCATGACAATTAAGTATCTTCAATTTTAATCATAGTTAATAGCCTGGATTAAGTCTGAGTTGAGAGACAAGCAGTTCTAACAAGTTTTCACCCTCTAGCTACACATTTTTAAACTTAGTTATAATGAAGGCACATAACAGGTTTTTAAAATCCAAAGAGCATACTGACACTTATTACTGAACTTTTATTTTTATGTAAAATTCAATAGGTATTTTAAAAACTATTTAGAGAAAGATGTCACAGTAATTTCTCAAAAAATTCTAGGGTAAAAAAAATCTTTCCTAGTAAATATTAATATAATAGCAAAATTCCAATGGCACTTTTAGAATATCAGTCTCACAAGACAAAACTAGTTTTCTTAGAGTAGTTTTAGAAAAGGTTATGAATTATTTATCTCTGTATTGCTCATAATCCAGTTTATGAGGATTCCTAGACTCCTCCTATACATGAGAATGAATGAATGAATGATTTAGTTAGAGAATGATAAATGGGCTGATTGCATTGTTTCAGGTTTTACAATATGTGGTAGTTGTACTTCAGAGGGTGCGATTTGACCCATGAGGTAACTGACTTGATATAATTAATGAGTCATTTCACAAAGGTTCTACCAGTATTGTACTCATAAATGAAACCATGCTAATGACGCGAAGAATCATCTCAACTAAGACATCCATCTATGCAAGTAGGGTCTGTCAGATTCCACCTCTATCTATAATGGGTGATAATCTTTCAAAAGGACAAAATCAGCCAACTTAACTTCTACCTAATTTTAAAAAACGTGTGTAGTTATATAATAATGTATATCATCTTTATATAAAGAAATAATGCTGGAGGCAATTGTTATCTGAGTGAACAGGGATGGCTGAGAAAACCTTTACCTAGCCAACTGCTCTTTCTACACCGTACGCACTCCGAGACCATTCTACAGTTGGCAGCTTTAGCCCTATTTGCAGAACCATTTGGATGGCACCATTTAAACTCATACTCTGCCCATGATCATCATTCATAAATAGCTATATTTCTTCTAACTAATGCAAGAAAACCATTCAGCTTATTATCACTTGAAATTTCAGAATTCCACTAACTCTTAGGAACTTTTCCTTTGTGGGAGCTTTATAGTTTATCTCGTGCTCACTCTGTTTTTGCCCGTCATCCTCCAACTTAGCAAACATCATCAATATGAGTCTTCCATTGTCGTCCATTCTCCACACCCACCCACTCTCAAAGCCTCACTAGGTGGACGCCATCATTTAGTTCCTCACTGCCTAAATTGTCTATTTAAAGTTAAATATCACTGACAAGAGGAACTGACAAACTATCCGAGAAATCATTTCCTTCCTGTTTATTTACGGCAACACCAGGCACTGTTCTAGGTGCCAGGATGCAGCGACAGAATCGCTGCCACTGTGGAGCCTTTGTGGCAGTGACACACATTTCCCTGTTCACTTCGGCCACATAGAGTCTCTTCTTTAATGTCACTTAGGCCACCGTTTGCACCTAGCAAGGGCTTCATAAATGCTAATATTCCGATTAACACTCTGGGCAACCTCATTTTATACTGGGCTTCTGAATGTGATTCCGTTTCCACTCCTGGTTGCTGAATCTCCAGGTCCTCCAAGATGCCCCTAGAACAAAACTCATAAATGGCTGTTATTCAGTCTTACCAATCAAAATAACTACCTGGTTACTGCGCTGCCTTTCTGCAAAGTGAGATTCGATGTTGTTCTTCCTAACTTGTAACAGGACTGTGGCCCCAAGTTTATTCTGCCAAACTCTTCACTTTTTCATGCCTGCTTCTCCAAGTGACCTCACTGTGTTCTAGGGATGCAGATATGAGCTCATGGCATGGATTTCTGGGAGACTTATCTGGAGCTTGACTGCCTCATCCTCTCTCCAGGTATGTTTTTCAGACTCCAATACTCATCAGCACACCTACCTCAGGCAAGACACACACAAAAAAGTGGGTTGTAAACAAAATGCAAGACATTCATTCATTTACCTACATCTTGTTCTCTACAGCCTCAAGTACCTTAGAGATTTTTAGATCAATTAGTTATTCCCAAGACTATATTTTAGAAATTCTAAAGAGAACAATTGGTATATTCCTACTATAAAAGTTCTTGAACAAAGCTTACCTACCCAAGTCTATATTTCTTACTCAGTATAAATTATCCCCAAAAATGCTCTGATTAGTTGAATTCCTAAATTCAGATTTAAAAAGGCTAAATTTTGTATTGCCCAAACTTCATTTCTTCTTGGATTTTTATAAAGACTTTTTAACTCCCAGCCTTTATGACAAAATTAAAAAGGAGAAAGAAGGAAACTCTGGCTTGTCACCAAGTAATAAATCCCTACAGGACTGGGAATTTGAATCAGGTGAATTTCTTTATGCCATGGTCTGGACAGAAAATTGCATATTCATATCTTTGTTAAAAATTACCTGAGTGTGATCTCAGTCCCTCAAGGATAAAACAATGGAAGGATAAAAAAACCAAGTGTTAACTGTGTACCCCCTGTATTTATAACAATCTGTTAGTTCCAATGAAAAGAAAAAGATTATCACTTCCTCCCCCAAGGGTCACTAAATTTCTAGCGATGAAATACAGACCAAATAGTGAGATGAAATTATGAAATGCTAAAACTAAAATGGTATGTCATACTATTGCAGTAAAATCCCAAATATCACTTAAAAATCCAAAATCAATGGCTAATTGAATGGCATCACTATTTAGCACCAAAAGAACTCAGAGACAACAGTATTCTGAATTGTTCATGAGCTTCACTCAAGGGCAAGTACTCTCAGAAAAGGGATGGAATTCGCACGGTTGGACTCCTGCTTGGGGACCTGTGGGTGTGATGACATTAGTCACTAGTACAGGAATAGATGTGAAAAGACAGTGAATAGACAATGGACAGTGCTAAGTTTGGGACATGATTTATTGCCAGATTCATAGGGTAAAAGTGTGGCCCTCAGGGGTGGTATCAAGGTGCTACGTAGAACCTTTAATAAGTGAGGCCTAATGGAAAATAACAGTATCACAGGATTCTTCATCCTTATGAATGAACTAATGCTGTCTCTCAAGAACGAGTATATTTCCTAGGTTGGATTAGTTTCTTAAGAGAATGAGTTATTATAAAAAAGCAAGCTTGGACTCTCTCTGATCTCTTGATTCTTTGTGCATACACATGGCCTTACTGGACACAGCTATTTCCTTTCCAGCTAACAGCATCTTTACCAGATGCCAAAAGCCATATGCAGTGCTGTTGGACTCTCTGGGCAGCAAAACCATTTGACAAATAAATCTTCTCTTACAAAGTACCCAGGATTAGGTGTTTTGTTATAGCAACACAAATAATTTGAGGCAGATAGACATTTGCTATACTGCTTTGACTATCCAGGAGTTTCTGAAAACCCTCCCTGTGTTGGAATGCATGCCTCCTCAAAGTGGAAGCTATCAATTGCTTTCCTGGCCTCCCCTGGAGCCAGTCAGGCTTGGAAGGCTGCTATAACAGTGGTCCTCTGCTGTACCCTGGAAACTTCAGAGAATAGATTCAGCAGCAATGGTCCAGTAGAGTAGTGTACTCCTAACAGTTAGAAAGAGTTGCTGGTCATCAGAGGGGAGCTATGGTATACCCGCCATCGAATAAACATCTTACGATGCTTAAAATAATGGAGGTGGTTTCTGTTGTTTGCAACTGAAAACCTTAATAGGAATGAGACTGACTAGAGCAAAATGCATATCGTAAATTGATACTAGTCTAGGAAGAAAGAAAAAACGTGTATTAGTAAAAAGATTCTACTTTGGAACAAGTTCTGGAAAACTAAGAGAAAAAGCAAGTACCAAACATGCTAAAGAACACCATACATTTAATGTGAAGGTACAGCATGAGAACCAGGTATTACGCACCCAGAC
>RJWM01032060.1:0-21815 GCA_004363535.1 Dasyprocta punctata | reverse complement strand
TTATTATTATATGTCTGGGTGAGGATTTATTTTGGTTGTGGTTAATTGGGGTTCTGTATGCCTCAGTAACCTGTATTTCAGATTCTCTTCCCATGTTTGGAAGGTTTTCTGCTATTATTTCTGTGAATAGTCTTCATAGGTCATTAGTATTGACCCCTGCTTTTTCGTTTATGCCTATTAATCTTATGTTATTTCTCTTGGCATCATTGTGCAGCTGTTGAATTGTTGTTTCTTGATTCCTTACTATTTTTAGGAGATCTTTTCTTTCATGGTCATGATCTCCCATGCTGTCTTCAAGATCTGAGATTCTGTCTTCAACTTCATGTAAGCGGTTTTTCAAACTTTCCATGGAGTTTTTCATTTCCTGCATTTCCCTTTGCATCTGTTTCATGCATTCTGTTTGTGTCTTACATTGTTCATTCAAGGTTTCGATCATTTTCTTAAGTTCTTCTACTTTTTTATCTTGCTCTTCTTTAGATACACACAACATTTCTTTAATAATGATTCTCATTTCATTTTTTAGCTGAGAGAATATTTCTGATTTGAATTTCTCTATAGCTTCATCAAGCTGTTTCTTTATTGCATTTTCTATCATTTCAGAAAATCTATTTGTGTGACTCCCACTGTCTTCCATTTCAGTGTCTCTTGGGTTTGTTCTTTGTGGACTGGGGGACTGAGACTGCCTCTTGGTCTTTCATTTTGTCATTTTCTTCTGGAATCTGTGTAGCTCTGTGTCCTGTGAAGCTGGCCGGACGTTCCCCTGAGGTTCGTGCTGATTTTTGGGTCACGCTGAATCCTGGGACCTGGTGGGCTGGCTTCTGCATGCACCAAGGGAGGGCGGCCTCCTGGGGCATGCAGGTGGAGCCTCATCCTTAACTGGGTGGGGCCCAACGCCTCCCCGTCCCAGCGAGCTAGGCGGGGTACCCCAAGTGACGCCAACCCGACCCTGGTTCTGTCTGCAAGTTCAGCCCAACAGCTATGCAGGCGGTGCAAGTCTGGGCAGGTCCCAGGCCTACAGTGCCGGGAGCAACCCTGCTGGGTGGGGTGGGTCTGCATGCGAGCTGTGGGATGGTGCACACACAAGCTGCTCCCAGCTGAAGAATGGAGCTGGCGTGCACTCTGCACTCTGGTGGGGGGGGCCCAAGCTCTCCAGGTCCCTGCAGCTATGTTGGTCAGTTCCGGGTGAGTAGCTCTGGGGTCCTGGGGTGATCTGAGCTGGGCTGCATACCTCTGTGTCCTGCGAGGCTGGCTGGCATTCCCCTGAGGTTCGTGCTGATTCTTGCAGCATGCAGGATCCCTGGACCTGGTGGGCTGGGTCCCGTGCACAGCAAGGGAGTGCAGCCTCCCGGGGCGAGTGGGTGGAACCTCCGCCTTAACTGGGTGGGGGCCAAGGCTTCCCTGTCCCAGGGAGCTAGGCAGCGTACCCCGAGTGACACTGACCCGACCCTGGTTCTGTCTGCAAGTTCAGCCCAACAGCTATGCAGGTGGTGCAAGTCTCTACCACAGATTTTTAAATTAATTCATCCTGATAACAATCTCACTGCATTACTCTTGGTGCTCATGAGATTACATTAATCCTGTTTCTGTTTCCATGTTCTTATCTGCAAAAAGAGTTTGCATGATCTAATAGATGTGCCTCAAAGATGCAAAAGAAAATATAAGGAAAACATAATTTTTCTAGTATTTCAGGTATTTTACTGTAAAACACTATAAAGTTTTCACTTTAAAGCTCTAGAACCTATTATATTCTCAAAAACCCTATTTTTGCAATCATATTTAGGATTTAGATAATTCAGCGGATTGGCTGAGAGGCATGCTAATGAAACACCGGGACCTATTCTCAAACCTCCAGATGTCTTGCTTTGTTCTTAGATTATTAATCTTAATCCTATTTCAGCGGGAATTGTTTTGGATTACTTCTCATTAGACTCATAATTTTTTATTTTTAATTCAATTTCTGTGCTAAAACATATTTTGCACAGCATTGTGTTTGTGACATAAAGCATCTTAAGTTCGTAAAACATGGAACCTTTTGAACAGATACCTGGAAGCTACTCATATTCCTTAAGAAGTAAAGAATTGTGATCTCCCAAGGCAACCTCAGCTCTGCCCTGAGGTCATACATTTTGCTGCTTTCCACCCTAGTACGATCTCAGAAATTTCAGTAAAAATAGGACAACCGGAGCAAAGCCATATACGGCATTTGAAAATGTCAGAAACTAAAATGATGTTCTCAATTTACAGCATTAAAACAGGCACAGAGAAATATTTTTTAAAATACTTTAAAAATAGAACAAGAGAAATAAGATCACTTACTAGACACAATTTTTTTCTCTTAGACAATGTTCTCTCTTAGTCTTCTCATCTGATGTGTGCCTAGCACACAATGTGGGCTGCAGTCAGGATCTGTGGAAGTGCTTTTCCACAACCTGATGTATATCATGGCCCAAAGCTGTCTCTTGGGTCAAATTTATTGATTCTATACCCTTTGCAAACCAAGAATCATGGAAATAATGATCTTGTACAACCCCTGGGATTGGCTTTGTTAACGATGATGTCAATATTCTTGAATACTCTTGAAATCAGAATAGGTAGATAAGTGAAGACTTATATAAATCAGTCCAGCATTGTAAACTATTGTTTACAAAAAACATTCATTTGATCAATTAGTAGTATGGAGAAGTTCTCTGCAGTCTTGGCCTGCAACTGTATCTATGTAATCAAGTGAAGTAAAATTCTTTTTACGGTTTCAAGAGAGATCATAATGTAATTAATTTTCTATTCCCTCTGGACTCATGTCCTGAGGACCATGAAGAATGAAGCCCAGGGACAGAGCATTAGGGAATCAACAGAGTATAGTTCTTCAGAGAGGAAACAAAAAGCTCTTGTTAACTTCGAGGGCCTCCAAGGAGTCTCGAAGAGGTGCCTAGGTTCAGGGCTAAGTCAGTGAAAATTGAAACAATGTGTTTGCTGCTTTTAGCCAGGCCTCTGACTGAGAACAGACTTATCTAGTTCCCTACTTCAATTTTCCTTTGAAACAGTGGATCGCCATTTTTTAACCTGGGCCTCTGATAACCTGAACAGATTTCCCCTGCTCCTTTGCCCTCCAGCTTCCTATGGCATATTTCAATGAGGTCATAATTTTCCTTGTGTTTCCATTTTCCCAAGGCCTGTTTTGGTTTATTAAGGTCACTGTCCTAGCTGTTTGTTGTTTGTCCACCTCCTGCTCTCTGTAGTAAAAATAGTGCAATATTTGATGGAAAACAAGAACCTGTGCCTTGGATGTAGTACCCCAATGCACATCAAAGTTGTTTAAGTGGAGAGTAACATGGTCAAATAACTGATGCATTTCCAAAACTCTGATTATAAGGAGCGTCTCCAGGTACGAAGTGGCAGTTACACTAGTATGATATCTTTAGGCTTTTAAAAGAGGACATTGATAAGGGTATAAAATAATTTACTTTGAACTAAGATTTAAAAGCATATAGCAAGCGTCTCCTCTTTAAAACAAGGAATTCCATAATTCTTTTCCTACACAAAACGATCATACAAACATCGCAAAAATGTAGGTTGTTAAGTGTGTCTCAGTTGTTAAAGTTCCTGTATCTCTTGGAAGCCCCTCTCTCCAGCTCTTCCATACATCTTCCATCTCCAGAAAGCCATTGATGTGTGTTCTATTCTTCATTTTACATATTCCAGAGTTTTCTATAAATGAACTTGAGTAGGATGTACTGTTTTAAAGTGACATCTTTCACTCATCATACTTATTTTTATTCTATAGTTTTTAATCAATGAAACATCCCTTTTTATTGCCAAGTAATATTATTGTTAAATAGTGCATATAGATTCTCATGTTGCTATCCATTTATCTACTGAAGGATATTTGTATTATTTGCCACTGGGAACAATGATAAATAAAATTTTTCTATTGTGTACAAATTTGGGTGTTGTGGCTATTTTAAAATTGACACTTATTTTGCAGCCCAGAGTATTGTCTAACTTGGCAAATGTCTGTCTACCTAAAAAACAGCAATACTGTGATAATTTTGTGAAAGTGATTCCACATCAGTATCAGCTTATTGCATTGCTTTAAGTCTTTAGAAATTTTATCTAATTCTATCAATTATGGAGAGTAGAGTTTTTACACTTTTATCACAAACATTTTCATGCATGTCTCTTTCTCCCTGTAGACCTATCAGTTTCTTACATAGCTTAGAGACCTATGGTAAGTCACATACAAAATTAAAATTGGTATGCTGTCCTGCTTTCTGTTTGTAAAATGATCTTCTCTCTCCCTAGCAATACTCATTGTTCTTTAATATAATTTGCATGTTACTAAAATAGTCATTTTCCTTGGATTTGTCTTATCATTATTTGTATTTCTTAATTCTTTTTTTAAATTGAAGATAATGTCTTTTTCCATTCAGTGTTTTTGGTATTTTTAATAAAGATAAATTGACAGGCCAGGAGTGGTGGCTCTTTTCTGCATTCCCAGCGCTAGTTGGGCTGAGGCAGGACTGCAATGAGTTTGAGGTCAACCAGAGCTACATAGTGAGACCCTGTCTAAAAAACCAACAAAAACAACAAAATTATGAACTGATAAAAGTGTATGGAACTATTCCTGTTCTCATTATTCTGCCACATTGACCTATGTGTTTGTTTCTAATCCAGTAAGATATAATGCTCTTTTGAATATGATAGACTTGTAGTATATGTATTTTGAAGTCACAGAGTAAGATAACTTCAGCTTTTATTTTTCACAAAGGAGGAAAGATTCTGATTCATATGGAACCACAAAAGATTCAGAAAACTCTAAGCAATCTCAAGCAGAGGACATTCAGAATTTTTATAAGGATTGCACTGAATCTAGATTTCTTTGCAAATATGGATGTTTAACCTTGTGTAACTTCTACAATCCATAAATACGGGGTATTTTTTCCGTTCTTTTGTGTCTCTCATTACTTTCAACAAAAATCTTTCAATTCTTCAGTTAAATTGTTTCCTAAGTATTGTATATTGATAACCATGTTGTAATTGTCTTTTGCAGGTGACATGAATTTTTATATAAAAATCCTACATGGTTCACCAAAAAACTGTTAGATTTAATAAACAAATTCAGTGAATTTGAAGGACATAAAATAATAACACCAAAATTAGTACTCAAGATTGGGTTAATGTGCTATTGCATTCAGTTTAATACTCTTTTGGGAACTTTTTGTACCAGCATTGGTATTTTTGATAAAAAAAATACCGATCTATAATTTTCTGTGATTTTTTTTTCTTTTAGAATTCCAATGTGGCTTTGGTTTCAGGGTAATTCTGGTCTTAAAAATTGAGTTTGCAGTAATTCCTTTTTACAACTATTCTGCAAAATTTTAAGTTGCCCTATTTTTTCTCATTTAATTTATACAGACTTCACTTTTTATGTAACTAATAACATTGATTTTATATTTTCAAAAAATCTCTTACTATTTGTTAATCTGTACTATTGTGAGTTTATACTGCACTTAATCAATTTCTTCTCTTTTACTTTCTTGCTATCCTTGGACATAAATTACTCTCTTAAATCATTCTATTTCTAGGCTGAGGATCTAGTTCAGCCACACAGTGCTTGCCTGGAAAGCACAAGGTTATGAGTACAATTTCCTGTACAAAAAATGAAACAAACAAACAAAAGAATTCTACTTTAAGTTGCTACATTTGACAGTTTGAAATCATTCTTTTATTTCTTTTTTGTGTTGATGTTTCTGCTAAAAAGTTCCACTTACCACTACAACTGCTTTGTTGCATTCCTTTTGAAATGTTGAATATCTAGTATTTTAAAGATATTTTTAAACATTCCTTTGAAAATTTTTCATTTCCCATTATTTGTTTAGGAACATATTACTTAACTTTTTGTATATTTTAAATTATATAAAATTTTTCTTCTTTCTGATTTCTAATTTCATATCACTGTATGCAGAATAGATAGCTGATACAATTTAAAATCTAAATTTTCTAGAACTTGTTGGGTGATGTAAGGAATGAGCTTTAACCACTGCCTAACAAATATTCCATGTCCACATGAAAAAACTGTATTTTCTGATGCTCTTGGATGGAATGCTCTGTATATGTTTCTTAGGTTTAATTAATCTACCATGTCATGAAAATCTCATGTTTCTATAATTATTTTCTGTCTCTGTGATATCTCTATTGTTGAAACTACAGCAGTGAAGTCTCATATTTTTATTGTATTATACTCTCTTCCTTTAAAATATTTTCTTCATTGTTGGGATTGTAGTATCATCTTGATGAACGAACCCTTCATCATACTGTAATGAGCTCCTATAATTCTTTTCACAATTTTTAAATAGTGTCTATTTTATCTGATATAAGTATAGCCATTCCTAGTCTCTTGATTTCCATTTGCACACAATTTATGGTTATAATACACTATTTTGTACTATAAAGAAGAAAATTAAAAACAATGATACAGAGTATTAAAACAAGATAATAGGAAATTAACAATGGATAGTACATTGCATACTGCTATCTTGAAAGTAGTTGTTCAGAATACAAGGTATTAGCATGAAAAGTTGATCAAACAATATAAGCACAAACCAATCTGTTCAATGATTAGTAGAAATTCTTAGTATTATTATCTTAGCTATTATATATGTATATATATATTTTTTTAAATTTTCCCTTCCTTCTTTTCCCCTTTATCCCATCAAAGTTGTTTTTTCCTTTTGAGTACTTTCTTTCCCTTTAATTATATCTATTGTACATTTTGGATCTTATTTACTCTTTCAGTTTCTTGCACTAGGGAGACATTACAATGTTTATATATGTAAGTCTCATTTCTTTCCCTTATGAAGATGATCTCAAGTTGCATCCGTTTACCTGTAAAAGCCTCGAATTTATCCTTCCTCATAGCTGAGTAGCACTTCGTTGCACAAAAATACCACATCTTTTTTATCCACTTCTTGGTTGAAGAGCATTTGGGTCATTTCCAAAACTTAGCTACTACAAAATGTGCTGTTATAGACATGGGCACATGTATATCACAGTGGTATAGTGTTTTTCTGGGAAAATACCAAGAAGGGAAGTAGCTGGATCAAAAGAGACCTTCAAGCCTAGTTTTTTGAGTAATCTTCACACTGATTTCCACAATGGTTATAGCAGTCTACTCTTCTACCAAGAAGAGAGAAGGATTCTTTTTTCCTCACAACCTCAACAGTATTTGTTAATGGTTGATTGCTTGATAATAGCGATTCTTTTTGGAGTGACATGGAATCTTAGTGTTGTTTTAGTTGGCATCTCTCCAATGGCCAGTGATGTTGAACTTTTTTTCATATATTTATTTGCCATTCATATTTCTTCATCTGAGAAGTGTGTATTCATTTCAGATGCCCATTTTTGGATTGGTCTGTGAATTTGGGGGTGTCTGATTTTTTTCAATTCATTGTATGTTTTAGATAGAAGACCTTTGTCTGAGGGACAGTTGGCTAAATTTTTTTCTTAATTTGTGGATTTTCTTTTCATTCTGTTATTTTTCTATGGACATAAACTTTTTAATAAGATAGATGCCAGTTGGTCTTTGAAGGTCTTCCCATGCAATTTGGGCTTTGTTCATGAATTATCTATCTACCTCTATGGCTTCAAGGTTTTCACCTACTTTCTCTTCCAGTAGATTTGGTATTTCTGTTTTAATATTTACATCTTGATTCCATTGTGACTTTAGTTTAGTGCTTAATAATAAACATTTGTGTAGTTTTGATCTTTGGCATCTAGAAACCCAGTTTTCTCAGCACTATTTATTAAAGAGGCTTTCTTCCAGTGAACATGTGTGGATCTTTGTCAAACATAAGGTGACTCAATGTGTTTGTAGTAGTTCTGTCAGCATCTTCTAATCTGTTCCACTGAGCCTCAGGTATTTTTTTTTTGTCAGTACCATGCTAACTTTATCACAGTACCTTTGTAGTATAATTTCTAGTCAGGGATTGTGATGCATATTGCCTTACTCTTGTTGCTCAGGATTGCCTTTGCTATTCTAGGTCTTTTATGTTTTCAAATGAATTTTAGGAAAGTATTCTCTAGATCTCTGAGATATGCTAGTGGTATTTTGATTGAGATTTCACTAATCTGTATAACAGTTTTTGGAGTATGGCCATTTTTATTATGTTTGTTCTTCCTGTCCATGAGCAAGGATATCTTTCCAATTTTTGATAACCTCTTCCATCTCTTTTTCAGAGTACTGTAATTTTCAGTGTATTGATCATTTATTTCCTTTGTAAGATTGATTCATAAGTATTACAATTTTTGGATGCTGTTATTGAGGGTGTTGTTTCCATAATTTCTCTGAGTTTGTTGTTTGTGTATAGGAATGCTATTGATTTCTGAGTATTGGCTTTGTATCCAGGTATGCTACTGAATTTGCTTATTAATTCTAGAAGTCTTTTGTTAGAATTTTTGGGGTCTTTTATGTACGGTATCATGTCATCTGCAAATAATGATGATTTAACTTCATTTGCTATCCCTATTACTTTTATTTCTCTTTTGTCTAATCACTCTGGCTACCTTTTCCTGAACTATATTGAGTAAGTAGTGCTAGTGGACATCCTTGTCTTGTTCCTGATTTTAGAGTAAAAGTTTTTGCTTTTGGCCCATTTAGTATGATGTTGGCTGTTCATTTGTCATAGATGACTTTCATTAGATTGAGGTAAAGACCGTCTATTTTGATTTGTTGTAGGATTTTTATCATGAATGTGTATCCTGAAGTTGTTGTGTGGATCACTCTGTAAACATCTACTAAGTCCATGTGTTCACAAGTTTGGTTCAGTTCTAATATTTTTTACCATTTTTTTTCTAATTGATCTATCTCTTTGTGACAATGAGGTATTAAGGTCCCCCATTACAATTATATTAACACTTATTTGATTTCCCATGTCTAATAATATTTGTCATATAGTTGGGTGCTCCCACATTTGATACATATATATTTATGATTGTTATGCCTTTCTCTTGAATATTTTTCCCTAACAAGTATGCAGTTACCTTCTTTATTTCTTTTGATCATTTTTGGTTAGAAGTTCACCTTGTCTGCACACAAAATAGCTACCCCCTGATTTTTCTGGGTTCCTGTTGCTTGTAGTATTGTTTTCAATTCTTTGACTTTAAATCTGTTGATTAATTTTTGAGTTAAATGTGTTTCTTATATGCAGCATATTGTTGAATCTTCTTTCTTGATCCATTCAGAGTCAAAAAACTACATCTTTGAAGCTGGTCCATCTTATCAAAATGAGTTCTGATATTTTAAACTGATTTAGTAGTTCCATGGACTACATCACATAGCTTGCTCTGAGGTGATGTGTAGAGAGAAAGATGAGATCACTTCTAACATACAGTTAGTGGAACTTTTTCATTTAGAGTGTTTTTTAGTAATCTTCTTGAGCTTCATATTTACTATTATTCACAGTGGTTTAGCTTAGCCTCTTTCACGTTCAAATATAATATGTGGGAGTGATCTTTCTCCAATGACTAACTCTACTAATTTTTGTTAGTTCTAAAGCAGCCCCAGATTTTGACCCAGTACAGATAGAGCTGCTATGAGCAAGTGAGTCAATGAGGTTTAGAGTAAAAAAGACCACTGTCTTTTCCCTGGTGATCTTCCATCTTCTTATAAGTAGGGTTCTTTTCTCTTCAATCTTAGAAAAATTTTCTGGTACTTATTATTTTTTCTCTTATCACTGTTACCTACCATACTCTGCTGTGGCTGATACATATTTAGAGAAATTTTGTAAGCCCATAAGATGCTGTGGCTAAGATGGCCTATTCAGAAGCAAATTTGATTCCTCCCCTCACTGAATACCCCTGTAAGTTCTACCTTCCCTTCCACACCTTGTCCTGGTCTTTTTGTCCCAGAGAGGATGTCCTCAACCAAAGCCATGACTCAAGTCATACATGTCTTTACTTTAGCTAACCCACTCTAAGCCATTTTGAGTTGGCTTTTGGGTGTCTTAAGCAATTTTTGATGTGATATAAGGTTGAAGTATTTTGCATGTGGATATCCAGTTGTTCCACTGTATTTATTGAAGGTGCAATCCTTTCTCTGCTTAATTGCTTTTACATCTTTATCAGAAATAAATTGTCTGTTATGTGGGTATCTTTTGGGACTTCATGTTAGTACCTTGGTGGTTTGTCTATCTTGAAATCAACACCATTTTGTAATGATTAATGTAATTTTGTGATGTCATGAGATAGGGTAGGGTCAGAACTCCAATTTTGTTCCTTTATCAAAGTTGCTTAGACTATTCTGAGTCTTTTGCATTCCTACAAAAATGGAAGAATCAAAATGTTAATTTTTATAAAAAATAATATTGGCATTTTGATAAGGGATTGTATTTTCTGATCTTTGTTATTTTCTTCTACTTATTTTTGGTTTTATTCTGTCTTTTGCTTCTAATTTCTTAAGGAAAGATATGAGGATATTTCATAACTTTCTCCTTTTCTAATAAATGCACTTGGTGTTAGAAATTAAAAAAAAGATGCTGTAGCTAAAGAATGTAGCACTCAGAATAGTGGAGATAATTACATGTGGGGCCACTGGAGCAAAGTAGAATCCTTGTGCTCTTCCAAATTCTGTGCCTACACAGGCTCTGGAAGGACAAGATTTAGCACATAATTGTATTTTCTGAAATCATTATTTTTTCCTCTCAGATAAAGTTGTAATATAAGCAGCACTAATGTGCCCATCTCACTCCTGTGACTAACTGTAGTCTAATTAACAGTAATAAGAGACAGAGACCCCAGCACTGCTACCTATTTGAACATAAAAATGGACAGAATGTCATAAAATAGCAAGAGTCATTGAGAATTGTTAAGTTTAATGGCTTTATTTACCACAACATTCCTCACTCGAGAAAACTTCACAAAAGGATGGATTCGGAAAATATAAAACTTTACTTATAAGAAATGTATGCAACCTAATCACTGAACCATTTTTTGTTTTTTTCTAATGCTTTGTATTCAATTTCAATGTATAATCCAATATATTACCCGTGGTATCTCTCATACCATTCAGAATTAAGATCCTTTTTTATCTCCTTCCACAGTGCTGCCAATTATTTTCTGTGAAGTACTTAATTATATATGCTTCTTTCTGCATTCCAAGATTTTGAATTTTTTATTTATTACTATTGCATTCTTAGGCCTACCACATTGCCATAGAGTCAGAATCACCAATGACTGAGCAGTCTTCCCTGTCTTCTGTCATTGAATAAACCAGGGGTCTCCTTCAGTGAGACAGAAATCTGTTGCTTATGTCCACAGCTGGAGTCCTTGTTGATGGTATACAGCAATTTCAATTTTTGTCAATAGATCAGGAAAGCAGCAAGAGGAATTATAGACAAGAATTTTTACTCATATATTCACCTCAAAGATCTTTGTATTTATATCTTTATGTCTTTACATTGTTATAAGCATAAGGAACTCACTAGAGGGTTTGAAAATTATGGAAATTTCTGTTAGCAACTACAGAAAGTGCATCAGTTAGGAATGGTAGAAAAATTTGAACCTAAAATTATGAGAATACAGAACCGAGTAAGATGGAGAAAGGAAACAAGCAAGCATTTGTTTTTCTTTCCTCTATTATATCTCAACTGAAAGAGGGAACTCTCTTGGAGAATGCTTTGTGTGCACTTCCAAAGAAGGACATCCTTTCTTTCTTGTTGCCATTTTGACTTAAACAGTTTTGCCTGATGTAAGTATATTCATCTCCGGTCATTTAAGTTTCCAATTGCAAGGACTGTGAGTTCCCTTCAGGTTTTTTGTTTGTTTGTTTGTTTGTTTGTTTTTTGTGACACCGGGCATTGAACTCACAACCTAGTGCCTGCCAGACAGTGCTTAAGGCACTGAGCCAGACTCCCGGCCCTAGTTTTTTGAGGCAGGGTCTCACTATGTAGCTCAGATCGGCCTTGCACTCACATTGTAGCCCAAGCCGGCCTCGAACTCACAATGCTTCTCCTACCTCAGCCTCCCTAGTGCTGGGATTAAAGGCATGTGTCACCATGCCTGGCTTTCCCTTCAGTTTTAATTCAGTCTATGTGTTCTTAAATGTAAAGTCAACTTTCTGAGTTCAATATATTCTTTTATCTTCAACTTTTCTGTCTATGTCTTTTAGTTGAATAATTTATATTTTTACATTTAAAGAAATTGTCAAAAAGTAAAGCCTAATATTCCCATTTTATTGATTGTCTTTTTACTTTGTACTTATCTTGCTCTTTTCTTCCCTTCTTTCTCTCTGCCTTTTTGATGAGTTTTCTATAGTGGTTAGTTGGTTTGGTTTCTTCTGTCCATAACATCTGTACAACTACTCTAAATTTCCTGAATTGTATGTATCATTGGTCTTGCCTAAAAAGTAGAATGGTTTTAACAGTTTATTTTAAATTGATACATTTCATTCCAAGCCCAGTACCACATTTTATATTTTTAAAATCAAAACTTACTTTATTTTTAATTAATAAATGATTATTGAAAATATTTTCTCATTTAATCATAGAGATTTAAATACATTTCAACCACTGGCTTGGGCTACAACGCAAGCGCAAGGCCGGCCTGAGCTACACAGTGCGACCCTGCCTCAAAAAACCAGGGCCTGGAGTTTGGCTCAGCAGCTTACGAGCCTGTCAGGCAGGTGCGAGGTTGTGAGCTCGACCCCCGGTGCCACAAAAAAAAAAAATACATTTCAACATATCTAAAAAATATAACTCACTTTAGCCATTTAAATGAATGAACTAGAGGAGTATACATTTAAACTGTTAAACTGTTAAAACATAAAATTCCTGAAAAATAAAATTTACATTAGCATGATCGACATGGATTCTATTTAAAGCAATTTTTAAAAATATGCAAAGTGAGGTATTTATAGCTATTGCACACACAGTGGTAAATAATTTAAGAAACATGTAAATGATGATATTTATGGAGCTGATGGTAGACATTATCTTTCCCAAGATAAAATAATTAGACACAGAGATTGCTTAGGCTCTTCCTTATCACTAACAACACAATGGTTAAAGCAAATGTATAACAAATTTTGGTAACATCTTAGAAACATGATAAAGTGATGTGCTGCACTAGCATCTATATTTAATTCTGTGATTTAAACAGTTCACAAGAAATGAATACAAGAATTGTTGGTGATATCCAGAGATCCTGTTCTTATATTCCATGAGCATATGGCTAGGAATACACTATCATGACATTCTTTACCCATGATTATTTTTGCATACAGGCTGCCTAGGAGACAATGATGGAGACATTTTGGATAAATTCCTATAAAGGATCACTGGTGATTTCATGAAGAAGAACATTTTAATTTGATGTCAAAGAGGACATAAAGTGTCTATTCTAATATCCATGGACCACTGATATAAATTTAAAATTTAGGATAATTTAGTGCTTCCTTTAGGCAAGTTATTACTTTGCATAATTCTTATGTTGTTTTAATGTGCATGCCAGGAATACTTTTAAGTTATTTCACTATTCTTTGTCCAGAGGACTAATACCATAGTAATACTTCTGAAAAGTAAGGTTTCTGAAAAGATGCATGGAGCAAAATAAATGTAAAAGTAAGTGAAAGACCGAAAATAAAGCTAAATTATGAACCTATTCAGGTGGAATTTCTGGATTTTAAAAATTTCTCCTTTTTTAATAAAAAATAAATTTTAGCCACCTCCGAGCTGCCAATGCACGCCAAAGTCAAACTGGGCCATGGAGTGGAGCGTCCTGGGAATGGTTCTGCATGCTAGCTGCTGCGCCTCATGGATGACCACCCCACCCAAGAGAGTCTGCCCATCTCCTGTGCCCGGTCACGAGGGGGCCCACATCAAGAAGGTCTCCATGGAGGGCAACATTGCTGTGGGGAAGTCAATGTTCGTGAATATCCTGAAACAAGTCTGTGAGGACTGGGCAGTGGTTCCTGAGCCTGTTGCCAGATGGTGCAATGTTCAGAGCACTCAGGATGAATTTGAGTCATAGCTCCTTAAACCAGTGTTCAGGAAACTTCCTGCAAAATGGCCGACCAGATAACACCACAATAGGGAGACTCCCTGGAATATACCATCCAAATGCTGGAATATAAAATAATATAGCAGAGAGAAGGAAAAAAGAGGGAGATGGGTCCTCTGGACCCAAGAAGAATCTAAAATGAGAACTGTACCCATGGAAAGAGTAAAAAAAAAAGAAATAAAAAACTGGCAACACCTCTGACTGGAGCTGAATCCAATTAGTGGCAGGAACCAATCTGGGAAAGTGCGACTAAAGTGCTGGTGATGCACGATTGAATTGCTGCGGCTGCAGTGGTGACGGTGGAGGCAGTGATGGATTGTGGAATGAGGTGGTCGTGAACAGGCGAGTGAGTGAACCTGGCAGACCCCAGACCCCCAATCCCCACCCCAAGGGAGAGTGAGGGACAGGCATCCATCTTGAGACTGGAACTACACCTAATTACGGTCCTGGCAGAATCTGCACGGGTGCCCTGAGGGTAATAGGGGAAGATTGGCATATGGCCCAGCATGGGTTCCCAGGCAGTGGCCCCATCCTTGTGCACTGCACCAGACATCCGTGGAGTGGAAACAGGCTGGGGAAAGGCAGTGGACCAACATGGGCTCACAGCAGAGAAATCAAATCCCTGAATAGGCCAGGAAAATGCCAAGATGGAAAGGTAGAGGGCACTCTCTGGACTCTGATACAAACAGGATGAATCCAGAAGAAGCAAACACAGAAAAGGTCAGGAGTCCAAAAATTAAACTCTCAGAGGAGATGACAACCGAAGTGGGGAGACAACTCCATGAAGCCATAAAAGAAATTAAAGCAGCACTGATAGCCCAACTGAGAATTGAAGTGAAATACATAATAGGGGAATTGGTAAGTGCCTCTAAAGGAGACATAGCCGGAAAGGTGGAGGATGGAAAATCAAAGGAAACTGAGAACGAAACAAATAAAGACTTAGAACACATCAATCAGATTCAGAGAGACTACTAGGAAATGAAAGACTCCAATAAAAGTTGGCAGAACCACCTGAATGGAAACTAAAGATAGTCTTTCAAATCTGGAAGAAAGAATGGCAGCCTGGGAGAGAGAAAAGAAAGACTTTCTAAAAATAATACGAAATCTGGAAGTGGAAGTGCAATGGCTGCAAGGCAACCCAAGGAAATATAATTTATGAATACAAGGTGTGAGTGAAAAAGCACGGGTCAATACAAATCAAATTAAAAGCCTATTTACAGAAATAATTTCAGAAAATTTTCCAAGCATGGGAACAGGAAGAGACTTTCAGATAACTGAAGCATATAGAACTCCAGCTAAATTTGACCAAAATAGGCCTACACCCAGACATATAATAATCAAGATTCCAGAAATCCAACACAAAAACAAAATATTAAAAGCTATTAGAGAAAAGAGACAGATTACCTACAAAGGAAGGCCCATCAGAATCATGACAGACTTCTCAACACAAATCATCAGGTCAAGAAGAGCTTGGAGTAAAATAATTCAAGCCCTGAACGAAAATAACTTCCAACCCAGATTGATGTATCCTGCAAAATTATCTTTTAAAATCAACGGAGAAACAAGATACTTCCACAACAAAGAACAGCTAAAGGAATTTATGACAACCAAGCCAACCCTACAAAGAATACTGAAGGACATTCTAGAGAGAGATAAAGAAGTCCACTGCTCCAGAAACAGCGACGGAAGGATAATCCATCAATGGGATTTAAGCCCAGTATTGTTTTCAATGAGCTGTTTAGTTTAATCCTATTCTACCTCGACTGGCCTAACTTTATCATAATAGATGACAAAGACAGCTATTGTACAGATAAAGAAAAATTATAAGGGTAGCCTTCAATGATATATGATCACCTTGCTTCAAAACCAGGTATTACTTTTGCTGCTCTGTTCTGAGGGATTTTAACCTATCTTAGTGTGTTTGTGTTACAACAGATGATATAGGCAACTGCCTTGAAGCTAATATGAGGCATTATATAAATCAAAGTTGCATTGCTATGTATTGCCTCCATTACCTTATTTGTTATTGGTTTTATTCAGTACTATTTCATGCGACTATATTTGGCCAATTGGTAAGGGCATTTATTCTGAAGACAATAAGAGGTATTACAAGGGGAACCGAGGAAGGAAGGTATGGGAAAAAAGACATAGTTTTATATGAGGGTATTCATAAGATAGTTTAAAAGACTATACTACTAAATGCATTAACTGGTGAGAGAGAACGTTGATATTCATATGATCAGATCAATCCTACATGTCTTTACCTGTCAATCTGAACAGCCCCCTTAATGGTAACAATATACAATGTTGCAACCACTGTAAAACTCCAACCATCTAAATTCCTTAACCTATAATTTTACAGTATTGGATATGTTGTTGTTGTTTGTTGATCCCTTTAGTTTTTTGTTTCTCTTCTGTAAGACCATTTTTTTATCCTTTATTGGTTTCACTCTGAACTATTTAGCTTGATTATATTAGACCTGATGTTATGGGTAGTTATTTCAATGATAATAAGAGGTATTCTAAGGGGAAAGGAAGGAAGGAAGGAAGGGAAGAGGAAAAAGACATAAATTTATAAATATGTATAAATAAGACAGTTAAAAAAACGATATTACTAAATACATTAGCTATTGAAAAAGAAAAGTTAATATTCCTGAATTGATAAATCTTACATGTCTATAACTGTCAATTTGATCAACCCCTATGAAGATAGCGATATGCAATATTGTAACTACTATCAAACTTCAACCACCTCAGTGTGTAAACCTACAATGTTATCGTATTACATTTGTTGTTGTTGTTTGTCTGTCTTTTCTGCTTTTTCTTTCTATCTTCTGTATCTATTTTCTCTTAAATAAAAAAATTTTATTTCATTGTGATATGCATCTGTCCACTCATAAAAAATAACTGTTTGCCTTGTTGAAAACATAGACTTTTATATACTAGCACACCAGTAAGTGTGTGTGTATATATATATATACACACACATATATATAAGGTTTTATATATATATACATTATATACATAAGGTTTTATATATATATGGTGTGTGTATATATATATATATATATATATATATATATATCCCTGTGGGTTCAGAACATTTCATATAATTTTAATTATACTGTATTTAATCACCAATACAATTTAGCTAAAAAACCCCTAACTAGAAGTACACAAATTTGCATTTGATTTCATTTGAAGAAAAGTTAATATTAGATACTTCTGAGTTTGCAATTATAGTTGATAAATCAGATTTTCTATTTATTATATTTACAAATAATTCATTAAACTAAAGTTGAATAAAAGTTCAATAAAAATAATTATTATTTCAGTAAAACCAAATGTATCCTAGAAATATAATGAAATCTTATATTTGATATTTTCAAATGACTTTAAAATTTACAAATATGATTTTAAAATTTACAAATAAAATAAATGCCAACTTATTTTAAATGTAATTTATGAAGGCTTTGCACAAAAAATCTTCATTTTGATAACAATTATCTAGATTTATCTGGAGCTGATATGTTGAGTCCTCAGTTGGCTCATGGCTGATTTCATCTCCTGATTCCTCAGTGTATAAATAATGGGGTTCAGCAAGGGCATAATAACAGAATAAAACACAGAAAGAAATTTACCCACTGAAAAGCTACTAAATGGCCAAGCATAAATTAAGATACATGGCCCAAAGAACAGAGTGACTACCGTGATGTGAGCAGACAGTGTGGACAGAGCCTTGGAGAGTCCAACCAAGGATTGATGTTGCACAGTCACCAGAATGACAGTGTAGGAAATGAGCAAGAGCATGAAGCAGATGAAAGACAGAAGTCCACTGCCAGCAAGGACCAACAACTCCAGCAAGTAGGTCTCAGTGAATGGCAAGCTTTAGCAATAGAGGAAGGTCACAAAATATGTTGTCCACTATATTGGGGCCACGGGAGGGCAAAGTGACCATAAAAACCGTCTGGCTCATGGTATGCACAAAGTCAACCAACCATGACAGCAGCACAGAGCCCAGAAGCACCCTGCGGTTCATGATGGCTGTGCAGTGCAGAGATTTGCATATCACAGTGTACCAATCCACAGCCATGACTATGAGCAGGGTCATCTCACTGCCCCATAAGAAGTGAAGGAAGAACATCTGAGCCATACAGCCCCATAAGGAAATGGTTTTTATTCTCCTGCAGAAAATCTGTGAACATTTTAGGGGTTGTGACTGTGGAAATACACATACCAAGTAAGGAGAGGTCGCTCTGAACTTGCAGACAGACCCAGGGTCTGGGTGGGATCACTCTAGGGTACACTCTGCCTACCTCCCTGGGACCAGGAGGCCTTGGCCCCCACCCAGTTAAGGATGAGGCTCCACCCACATGCCCCAGGAGGACGCCCTCCCTTGCTGCACACAGGACACAGCTCTACCGGGTCCCGTGATTCAGCACAAACCAAGAATCAGCATGACCCTCAGGGGAATGGTGGTCAGCCTCGCAGGACACAGAGCCACATAGGTTCTAGAAGAAAATGATAAAACAAAAGACCAAGAGGCAGTCTCAGTCCCCCAGCCCACAAAGAATAAGCCCAAGAGACACTGAAATGGAAGACAGTGGGAGTCACACAAATGGACTGTCTGAAATGATAGAAAATTCAATAAAGAAGCAGCTTGATGAAGCTATAGAGAAATTCAAATCAGAAATATTCTCTCAGCTAAAAAATGAAATGAGAATCATTATTGAAGAAATGTTGTGTGTATCTAAAGAAGAGCAAGATAAAAAAAATAGAAGAACTTAAGAAAATGATCGAAACCTTGAATGAAAAATATAAGACACAAACAGAATGCATGAAACAGATGCAAAGGGAAATGCAGGAAATGAAAAACTCCATGGAAAGTTTGAAAAATCACTTGAATGAAGCTGAAGATAGAATCTCAGATCTTGAAGACAGCATGGGAGATCATGGCCACAAAAGAAAAGATCTCCTAAAAATAGTAAGGAACCAAGAAACAACAATTCAACAGCTGCAAGATGATGCCAAGAGAAATAACATAAGATTAATAGGCATAAATGAAAAAGCAGGGGTCAATACTAATGACCTATGAGGACTATTCACAAAAAAAATAGCAGGAAACTTTCCAAACATGGGAAGAGAATCTGAAATACAGGTTACTGAGGCATACAGAACCCCAATTAACCACAACCAAAATAAATCTTCACCCAGACATATAATAATAAGGGTATCAGAAATACAGCACAAGAACAAAATACTAAAAGCTGTCAGAGAAAAGAAACAGATCACCTATGAAGGAAAGCCTATCAGAATCACGGCAGACTTCTCAACACAAACTTTTAAGTCAAGAAGAGCTTGGAGTGAAGTATTTCAAATCCTGAAAGAAAATAACTTTCAACCCAGATTGATGTACCCTGCGAAACTACACTTAAAAATTGATGGAGAAATAAGACACTTTCATGACTCAGAACAACTGAAGAAATTTATGGCCACCAAACCAACACTACAAAGAGTACTGAAAGACACTCTATAAAGAGACAAAGATAGCCACAATCTTAAGAGAAACAACCAAAGGAAACCACTGAGCAGGGCAAGTAATTAAACAGAAAATGTAGAAAACCAACAACAGAAAGATATCATGACAGGAATGAGACGGTACGTATCAGTTATATCAATCAATGTAAATGGTCTCAACTCATCAATAAAAAGAAACAGACCAGCAGAGTGGGTTAAGAAACAAAACCAAACAATATGCTGTGTACAAGAAAAACATTTCACTCAAAATGAAATTCACAGACTAAAAATCAAAGGCTGGAAAACAATACTCCATTCAACAGGAACCCAGAAAAAAGCAGGGGTAGCTATTATGTTTGCAGACAATGCAAACTTCAAACCGAGAATGATCAAAAGAGATAAAGAAGGTCACTACATACTTGTTAAGGGAAAACTTCAAGAGGAAGAGATTGCAGTCATAAATATATATGCACTGAATATGGGAGCACCCAACTATGTAAGACACTTCTTAATAGACATGAAAAACCAAATAAACAATAATACAGTTATAACAGGGGAATTTAACACCCCATTGTCACAGAGAGATAGATCAACCAAACAAAAAAGCAGCAAAGAAATAGCAGAACTGAATCAAGCTTGTGAACAAATGGACCTAGTAGATGTATACCAAGTATTCCACCCATCAGCATCAGAATACACATTCTTCTCAGCTGCACATGGGTCATCCTCTAAAATAGATCATATACTGGTCCACAAAGCAAGCTTAAGTAAATGCAAATGAACTGAAATAATTCCATGCATATTATCTGACCACAGCGCAGTAAAATTGGAAATGAATGACAAAAAAACCTACAATAACCGCATAAACACATGGAAATTAAATAATACCCTCCTAAATAACCAATGGGTCACAGAAGAAGTTAAAGAAGAAATTAAACAATATCTACAATTGAATGAAAATGCAAATACAAAGTACCGGAACGTATTGGGTGTGAATTTCCTGGCAAGTCCCAGGCCTACAGTGGCAGGAGCAACCTGGCTGGGTGCGTGTCCATGAGCTCTGGGATGCCACATGCACAAGCTGCTCCACTGAAGTATGGAGCTCGCGCATGCTCTGCATTCTGGTGGGGGGAGTCCAAGCTCTCCAAGTCCCTGCAGCTATGTTGGTCAGTCCCCGGTGAGCAGCTCTGGGGTCCTGGGCTGATCTGGGCTGGTCTGCATACCTCTGTGTCCTGCGAGGCTGGCCGGGTGTTCCCCTGAGAGTCACGCTGATTTTTGGATCATGCTGAATCACGGGACCCGGTAGAACTGGGTCCTGTGTGCAGCAAGGCAGGGCGGCCTCCCAGGAGAAAATAACTTATGGCAAGTAAAAGAAAAGAGGTGCTCCTTGTTAAAGCCATAACTAAACTTCAATTGGACAGTTGAAATTTTTGAATAGCACATATGAAAGTATTAATGTCCTACAAAGGAGTAATGTAATTTTATAATAATGGATCAGATAATGTTTGTTTACTTTCTGATCAAAATTCTTGAAGAATGACAATAATAGCTCTGACTGAGCAAAGCTAGATTTTTAAGTATCTTTCACATAGCTAAAAGTTGCAAAGCTACTACACTCTTTCCAATTGTGGTTGCTTGCTTAGAAATTAAAAAGCATGGAATGTTCAGTAGTATGGGTTTATATTCAGTAACAAATACATTTCCACAGCAGCACTTCAAAAAGCAATTTATATATGTGGAAATGTGTAACCCACAAATATTTTCTTAAATAAAAATGAGAGTACATGTGATTTTTTAATTGTATTTCATTTTCGTGAAATTGTTAAATGATGAATGGATTAGATACTACATAAGTGTCCGTAGCCGTCCCACTCGGTCTTAGGTCCCCGGCCAGCGAAGGGGGCAGAGGGAGAGAGACAGACACAGACAAACCCAACCCGGATGACAACAGGTGGACTCAACACACACACAGCAGCTTTGAGCACAAACCTTTACTGGGGTTAAACTTATGCCTTCTGTTACCGGGTTCACGCGGGCTCGGGAGCTCCGTGGGGGGCGACCTCTGTGCGGCCGTCAGGTCCGGCTCCCTGTGGGTCGTCTCCGTTACTCTGTCTCAGTGACGCCCTTATATACATTGTCTCAACCCAATGGGCCCATGCCACGTGTACATGAGCGATTGGCAGGCGGGCCACCGGCAGTTATAACCGGTACACATGTCACACGTGGGCGGGGGGAAATCCAGCGCAGGC
>RJWM01032059.1:0-21810 GCA_004363535.1 Dasyprocta punctata | reverse complement strand
CTCCACTTAAGCACCTTGTATTTCATTTCTCCTATCTTCCAAATGGAGATAATAATACTTGCTCTACCAACTTCACAGGATTGTTGCAAGGGTCAAATGAGAAAAATGTATGTGAAAGCTCTTTGAAAAATTAAAAGTGCTGCCCAATTGTAAAGGGATCAATAGTGCCAGAAGGAGGGGTGCACTGGGGGAAGCTAGGCTGGTAAATGGAAAGCTCCCCCAGAAGGGTGAATTCTGAGCTGAGGTTTGAAGGAGGTGGGAGAGGCAGACTGGCTGCTGTTGGAATACAGGAAAGTAATGCTAATGGAGGACAGCGCAAAGACTCAGGCAAATAAACCCCGGTGTGCGTGCCCATCCAGGTAAGAGCCAAAACAGACAGATGCTATCTCAGCAGAGACTCTGTTCAGAAGAATAGTGGAAATGCTATTTTTTTAAATGCAGTTAGAGTAAAAGAGCATAAAAAGAAGGGAAGACACTGCATCTGAAATCTCAATCCAAGTCTTTTGAGTTGATTTAGAATTAATGGAAGAATTATTGTTATCATGAGTATTACTATTCTGTGGTACTGGGGATTGAACCCAGGGTCTTCCCGATATCCCTAGCCCTTTTTTTTCCTTTTTTCTTTTCTTTTTTTTTTTTTTTTTTTTTGAGACATGATCTCACTAAGTCATTAAACTCATGATCCTCCTGCTTCAGCATCCCAAGTAGTAGTTGGGTTACAGAGCATTTCCAACATCTGTCATTTAGCAAAGATGCCTCCCGTTGCCAGGCACGCAGTGCAGATCATGTTGTCATGCACCTGTTTACCAGTCACTGTCCCTACTAAGCCTTGGTGCCCCTAGAAAGTAGCTTGGTCTGCACCAGAGAGGGCCCCAGAACTGTGCAGGAAACTCCAGCTTAATGTCCTTGCTGTGTCTGGTGATTTGCCTTCTTAGGTCAGGGTGCTCTGTGAATGTGTGATGATCACAGATGCATGGAGCCTCAAATTCAAAAGGACCTTGTGTCTGGTGTAGCAGTCTGCTGACACTGTCTTGAAGTGCTTAACAATTTTTGTATAAGGACTGGCTGCTTGATTTCTAATTTGCATTTGCTCTAATTTCTCTCCTCCTTTTATCAACTTCCCGGTGGTGATCTTCCTGCCCGCTTCCCTCTGTGCCTTCCAGAACTGCTTTTCTTGAGGACCTGTCCCACCCCTGGCTCTCTGCTAGCCACACATCAGTATCCTTTTAGGCACGTTCAGTAATATTAATATCTAAATCCTGCCTCAGGCAGTTTGAGCAGAATTGCTGTGGCTGACCCCCAGACACACGTGTTTATGTGTTGCTGTGCCTGTGATTCTAAAGTGCATTCACTCCCAGACACAGAATAGCTGTCCTGTTTGCAGAAAGCATCTTTTGCCTCTCAGCTTTAACCCACACTTGGCTGTTTGCAGTAGACCTGGCTTTCACTGTAGTCCCTTAACACAGAGACTGCTCGCTCTTGCCCACTCTGCTACACACGATGGCATCAGGAGGTCAGTAACATCATTGGCCTCACAGGTAGCTCACACACCATTCCTCCTCCATCGTGTTTTGGTGAGAACCTTGCTCTTGTGTGACGTACCACATCCCTTGTCCATTTCTGTTAGTAGAGACAGTCTTGTTTAGCCACCTTGACTCTGCTGCTTTTCCCAGTCTCTGTATCATCACTCAGAAGTCTTCCACTTCGAAAGCCGCATACTAAGCCTAGCCTCATTCTGCACCATCTCTCAGCTGTGCCTTTGTTCTTATCATGTCTAGTCTCTCACCTCACAGAAAGTCACTGTCTCACTTTCCCATTGTCACTGGGACAAAATACCTGCCACCCACAACTTAAGGGAGGAGGGATTTCCTTTGGCTCCCAATTTTAGTACCTGGTCAACTGGTTGCAAGTCAGAAACAACATGGCAGAG
This sequence comes from Dasyprocta punctata, assembly GCA_004363535.1. Classification (NCBI taxonomy): domain Eukaryota; kingdom Metazoa; phylum Chordata; class Mammalia; order Rodentia; family Dasyproctidae; genus Dasyprocta; species Dasyprocta punctata. Next base: position 19,880 of record RJWM01032059.1, on the reverse strand, counting down.
GGGCATGGGGCAGAAAAAGGTGCTCAACCATGGCAGCCAGGAACAGAGGGAGAAGGGAGAAGCTGGAAGGTAGGTAGATAAACTCTTCCAGGCCACACCCTCATTGACCCACCTCTAACCAAGCCCCACCTCCTAGGAACACCATTGGCTGCTGAACTCATCAGTGGATGAGTCCATTCACCATGATTCAGTCACCTCCACACATGAGAATTTTGGGGGCATTTGAGATCTAAACCGTAACAGTCACATTTGTTTGTGTTGGAGATGAGGACATAAACATATCTCTCGGGAAGCCTTTAACTCTCTACATAAAGTCATGCAACTGTGTGTGTTGGAGCCCCAGAAAATCCATGCTCTCCTGCCGTTTCACCAGTTGCTTGTTCACAGAGTCCTGGCTGTCAAACACAGCTCCAAAGACCCGCCCCCCCCTTTTCAGGCCATTTTTACCCCTCACAGCAGACAAGCTGGTGTTTCTTTCTTTTAGAAAATGGAAAGACATTCTATCTCTTGTCATCTTTCCTTTAGGAAATTGAAGTCATTAGGTCCTTTTCCACCACCTCGCAAATTCATTCTCTTTGCTTTTTGTTACAAGGATAATGTTTCCTACCTCTCGTTCAAAGCTGCCTCCCCATATGAGTGGAGTCCATTCCTCACGCCTCCCTTGGGGACCTTATTCTGTGAGAAGTACCAGCTTTCACCTAATATTTCAACGTATCCCTCTTAACTATTTCCTTCTACTTGAAGTGTAACTTCTTAAAAACAACAACAGAAAACTTTACTCCATCTTACCTTTTTCTGCTTAATAATCCAGAAGATTCCAAACTTTCTGACATCAACTTATTGTACAAAACACATTTCCAATTGGGACGCAGTATGTTCATAAATACAATACATAAATGAAACTAAAATTTCTTAACATTTTATTTACCTTTAATGTGTGCTAAGCACTCTGTTTCCTATCATTTTTACATTTTCTTGTCTATCTATTTGTTTGTTTGTTTTTGTAGTCCAGGGTCTTTGTATGGAGTTACATATCCAGCCCTTTTTTATTTTGAGATAGGATCTAAGTTGCTAAGTTGACCAGGCTGGGATTGAATTTGAGATTCTCTTGCCTCTGCCTCACAAAGTGCTGAAATTATAAGCATGTACCACCATTTTATTTCACTCTACTACATGTTATTCTATTTTTGTTTTGTAATACTGGTTGCCACTCATGAACTTATTTCATATCCTACTAGTAATCTACTACCTACTTTCCATTTGAAAATCATTGACCTAACCTGTACTGCCTGTTTAAACACAGTGTATATTTTTTCACGTTATGTATTCTACCACGCACTGAAATGGAGTCACCATCTCTATTATTCCAATGAAACTGCTCATTTGAATATCTCCATATTAGCAAGCCCTGTGGGTATCTTTCCCCTCTCATACTTGATCCTTCTGAAGCAACTGAGCTGTCTTACCCTCCCGCTAACTCTCCCCTCCCATGGCCACTGGATGATCATGAACTTCTTATTCTCACCATATCTCATTGAGTATTTCTCCTTGATTTAATTCCTGGGCTCCTCCTTTTTCAGGCAACTGGGAAGTGCTACTTCCTCAGACCTGCATCCTCAAGACATTGTCCTAACAAGCCACATTTTCTGGGACGTCCACCTGCTCTATGATTCTACCACCTGTGTGTTAATGGTTCCTGCAACTCTGTCTCTATTCACCACCTCCTCCATGAGCATCTGGAGTATCAACATCTCCTTGGGCATCTCATAGGGACTTCATACTTACTATATCCACAGCTGAACTTTTTCTTCCAGGAAAGATACAGAAAGGAAAAATCATGGTTTCTGAAACTTGGGTTGGCAGCAATCAACATGTTGTCCAGAGCAATAGTTGTTAAATTTGTTAGCCCTAATGATGTCAAAACTTCATACACCACACCTTCTCCTGCAGCTCCCAGAATGAATTTTAGGTTAATACTGCTATTCATGATTTATGATAGTGAATATGACTCATTATTATAACACAGAATGTGAGTCATGTTGCCATGCTCCAACCACTAAAAGTCCAGTATTCCCATCACCTGACTGATTCAAGTTTCTACTTTCAGCTGACATCTGCACTCCTGCAAATACGAGGGACCTCTTATCCCAGGAGGTGTAGGGCTGTTTTGATAGACAATAAAGAAGAAGATAATTCTGGTATCCATCTAGCACATAGAAGAAGACTAACCAGTCTATGCAAATAGACCAGTAAGTTACAGACCTATTTGCAGAGCAATAGAATCACCATGAAGATTTAAAAGTGTCCCAATCTATTAATTTTTCCTTTTCTCTATTTTGGTTATCTTAACCACTTTGGGTACAGGAATATTTGGATTTTTGCCAGTTTGTTTAATTGGATTTTTTTAATAAGTGGAAAAAATGTTTATAAAAGTCCCTTTAAGCTTTTTCCATGAGCTCAACAAGAGCCAATCAATTAAGCAAATTGCTTTTAAAAAAATAGCCTACCAACTCCAGCTAAACCTCTCCCTGTGTCAGAGATAGTATATGCCAGGGTTTGGACAGGACACACTCTTCCAGCTGAATTGTCAACCACTCAAAGTTAAGGATTTAGAAGGAAAATGCTGATGCAGTCCCAGTCATGATAGCAGAATGGTGCGGTTTTAATCCAGCAGAGCTGTTTCCACCTGGAGGCGCCCATCAAGCCCACAGCTGTCACCTGTTTCCATGCCCTCTGTAGGGCTTGCCTATGAAAAATACCTGCATTCTGGCTTATAAAACAAAACATTTATCTTGCCTCTTTAGCTTTTCTTTTAAATTAATATATGTGAACTCTGAAACACCACTTGGGTAGGAGGTTTAGTGGTTTTCTTTTCCCCTTTGTTCACCATCGCCTCCCTCCAGCACTTAATAAACAGTAGTACAAGAGCTGTATTTTCTTCTGAGTGGTAATATGTAACCAGCATCAACAGAGGACACAGGAAAGGTGGAGAAAAGTTAGATATATAAGCAAGAAAAAGTGAGTTATTGATTTTATTGACTGGTCTGTTAACTTCTGACATTGCAATAAAGTCTTATTTATTTGTATACAGAAGACTCAATTACATAGATACATATCATTTTAACAACTGGGTTATTTACAGGAGAATCGCAGCTTCATAAATAATACCGACCTGGAATTTCTCAAGCTGATGCTTATCCATTGTTACCTAAGGAAGTTGTGGTGGCCCAGTGGGCGCTGCAGCACAAAGTCATTAGAACGGCGTTATAATAGGATGGGGAGGAAGGAGTAAGTACAGGTGTGCTCAGCCCTGCAGAGATATACACAGAAAATCCCAGGGTAATTCAATGAGAGCAGAGTTGCTGAATTAGCTTCCCCCTCTGTAGCTGACCAGCATAGCTGTCAATGGACAGGATTGAAGAAGAGGACCCAGCCAGCACTTTACACTTCCACTTTTGTCATCTAAGCCATTAGGATTATAGTTCAGGTTTTGTTTTGTTTTGCTTCGCTTTGTTTTTGACATGAAAGATATGCCTCAAAAGAATTTTCTTTTTTAGATGAGTAGGGCTAACTATTCCCAAAGGTGGGCCAAGTGGTGGAAATGGATAAGGATAGCCTAGTGCTGCCCCCTGCCCTCCTCCTGTTCCTTACAGCCTTGCTAAGCAATCTCCTGAAATAGTCCTTTGTTTAACAATTAGCTTTGTGCGTAGTTTCCTATGTAGGCTATAAACTCTAGAGCAAACATACCTGTGTTTCATTCGGCAAATATTTGTCGGTAATGAATGAAGTGATGAGAATCGTGACATCATAGTGTTATTTTCATGTGTCTCAAGCATCTTGCAGCATACCTTCCAATTAGCAAGAACTCATTATGTCTGACTTTCAAGAGTGCACACTTGGCAGTAGATCTGGGTCTTGGGACTAGGAATCCTTAAGTATAGCCCTTCCCCATAGGAAAAGGACCAGAAAGCTGTCAGGGAGCAAGGGTAGATCATTGACAACTGCAAGAAAACACAAGGTCTAACCAAACTATATAGAGGATGTTTCAATGAAGAAAAAATTTAATACTTCCCTATACTTTGGTTTTTATTTTATTTTATTTTTATTTTTATTTTTTGTGGCACTGGAGATCGAACTCACAACCTTGCACCTGCCAGACAGGCACTTAAGCCACTGAACCAAACTCCCAGCCCTAGTTTTTTTGAGGCAGGGTCACACTATGTAGCTCAGGCCAGCCTTGTGCTTGCTTTGTAGCTCAAGATGGCCTTGAACTCACAACGCTCCTCCTACCTCAGCCTCCCAAGTGCTGGGATTAAAGGTGTGCACCACCACGACCAGCTACCCCTTTACTTTGAACACACTTATCCCATGGTTCTTGCCACTCTCTGAAGCAGTTCTGGAGTCTTCTTTCATGGTTGTCTGTATGAAGCATGATTTTAAAAAATCAGTAAATACCACTGCTGCGTGCCATTCAGCAGAAAGAGAGGCTTAAAATCTTTACAGTGTAACTAACCTCAGCCACCTTATATACCAGATTGAGTACTGTGTGATTTCTGGATCTTCTCTAAAGTCAAAATGGCCCTGAAAAGTAAATGTTTTGAATGGATTCAGGACATGGAGGCAGCCATAACAGAGACCCCAGGTGTATACTGCTGTGCTTTTGCTCCACTTTGGACCCAAGTTCTTTTTGGATTGACACTCACACCCCCTCAGGCCAGTATGGAGTACTGAATACCAACAGAAGCATTTGGGGCCCAAACCATCATTGGAAAACATTTTTCTAAAAATCCTACTTTCCTCACTGGAAAAACAGTCTCAGTCATCCTTTTCCCACTATAGCTCTCTCATAACTATGTATTTCTGTCCTGGACTCTGTTATTCCCATGTCTGGGCTGTGAGCAGACCCTGCTGCCCCCACTTCACAGAACATTTGCGAACCCCCAGAGAAGCAGCTGTCAAGTTCTGCTCCTTCCCTAGTTCTGTGCTCCTTGGGACTCAGCTGTGGGCTCAGTCCTGCCCCAAAGCACTGACAGCACTTGAGGCTGCTGCTCAGTCAGCCTCCTGCCAGAGCCAGCAGCAATGCCCACATTTCCCAGGCCTGCCAGTTCTTCCATGTCCTGAAGCTTTGCTGGGTAAAACACCAACCCACTGTCAACAGGTGGTCTGCATCTCGAGGACTAAGTATAAGAAAGCTGCATTTATTGAATGCATACTACATGCCAGAAACTGCCATCATGTAACTTATTTATATAGCTTAGTGACCTTAATCCTCACTGTATGAGGGTGGTGCTATTCTTATTTCAATTTTACAGATGGCAAAACTGAGCTGGGACAGATTAAACCACTTGCTTGAGGGCACACATCTGGTGAGTGGTGGAGAAGGGCAATGTGGCTTCAGGGAGCCACTCCTTACCCTCAGCCCTGACACTCTTGCAAGACCTTTCCTCGGTTGCAGGGCTGCTGCTCATCACTTGGTAGCAGTCAGCAGTCAGATAGGACAGAGCAGAGGCAGGACCTGTGGCCTTAACAAATGCCCTCAAGGGCCACCCAGCCAGGCAGGGAACTGTTGCCAGGAACACTGGGACAGAAGATTTGGGATTTGATAGCTGGCCACCTGTCTTAGTTACTTTTCTCATTGCTGAGACAAAATACCTGACACCCAAAATTAAGGAAAGAAAAGTCGATTTAGCTTACAGTTCGTGGAGGTTTCAGTCCATAATCAGCTGGCTCTAAGGCAGGGTGGCGTGGCAGAGGGGCAACAGTTCAAGGCAGCAGAAGATAGTAAAACAAGAGCAAAAGGATGGAAGAGCAAATTTGTTTTCCTCTCCCGTGTTGTAAGCAGGCTGCCCACCCTAGGTTGAGTGTAGCACTCACACTGTCTCCACGCTCTCCCCTTGCAGGGGCTCAGGATGTTTACAGTGTGAGGACCCTGGCCCCCTGCTAAGTCACTTAGTTAGACTTCTAGACTTCTCAAGTTGACACAATGTATCAACCATTACACCACCTCTGGGGCTGAGGCAGAGGAACCAGGAGAGCTAACTTGGAGGTTTGCTTTTGAGCATGTGTGGTTGGAAAGATGAACAAAAAGAGATATGTTAAAGTGAGGTGGAACTGGAGCTTTTTTTGTGTGTTAAAACTCTAATTATACAAAGTAATAGATTTCATGGTGACATTTTCATATATCCATGAAGTCTGCTCTGATCAGGATTCTCCCCTTTATTACCTTCCTCTGCCCTCCCATCTCCCTGGCCCCTTCCATTTCTCTAACAATCTCCTTTCTGCTTTCACATCAGCTTTTCTTTTTCTAGACTGCACATATAAAAGAAAGCATGTAATAGTTGTCTTTCTGGGTCTGGCTTATTTTGGTTAACATGGTGATGTCCAGTTTGATTTGTTTACCTGCAGATAATATGATTTCATTCTTTTTTGTGGCTGAATAATGCTCCATTGTGTATAGAGACCACATTTACAGTCACCTTAGCTGATTCCCTAACTTGCCATTATGAATAGTGCAGTGATAAACATGGGTATCTGTATTGAAACTGGAGCCTCTGAAAGAGAAATGCTGAAGTTTTTTGGATGTGTGGGCAATGACTTGTTTGAAAACCTTAGATCAAGGATGGTTTTAGGTATAGCTATCTAGAGTTAGAAGTCATTCCTATTCCCCATTCTTCCAAATTTTTTCCCATAAACTGGAATTCATCCTTAGATAGTGGCCCCATGAAATCTTTAGTTTCCTCTTATTAGAAGGCATTCTCCATAGCCACAGTGCTATTTTTAATTCTTCACTTTTTCCTTGTTTATCAAACTTTTATGATTAAGTAATTGTATATATCAATGTCATTTGTAACAACACTCTCAAATACTTGATGATAACAACCAAAACTTGTTGAGCCTTTCCTATGTGGGGGGTATAGCACTGGGCTTTTTCATTCAGTAATCTATTTAAATCAAAGGAACGATGATGCTATTATTGCATACATTTCACAATTGAAAAGCCTCAAGATCAGAGAGGTTAAGTAACTTACCCAACGTCACATGAGTAAAGATGAAAACACAAGTCAATCTGACTCCACAATGCCTTGTTACCATATTATTTTATTTTATTTTTATATAGCACTGGTTCCCAGACTGAGCTTATTTGCTGATGCAGCCATTGTTCTCTCTAACCCCAGTCCACGAATGGTGCTGACTCATGGGTAGAGGCTTGGGTCTATCTGTTCCCAGTCCACTGGTGGCCCACACATGGTGCTAGTTCCCAGACTGGGCTTGTTTGCTTGTGTGGCCATTGTTCTCTCTAACCCCAGTCCATAAATGGTGCTGAGTCACAGGGAGAAGCTTGGGTCTAACTCTACAGTATTATTTTAAAGATACACATTCTTTTCTTTCTGTGGGATCTGGCTATAGAAACACATGAGTGACTTTCCTAAATCTCTCAGGATCTGATTTTTTAAAAGTCTAGACAAGTGTGGCTGTGGCCCACATTCTCTTTCTTGATAAATGAATCCTCTACAAATATCTAGTCACATTATCAAAGGATCCTGTCACTGCAGCTTGGTGCTATTGATCAGAACTATGTCTAGACTTGGAATGATGCTCTCTGCTTCCTACTCTTGAGAGATGTGACTGTCAGACAGGACGAGGGGCAGTATACCAGATGTTTGGCCTCCAGTCAAACTTTCCAGGAGCAGTCATTTCATACCAAATTATCTTCCTGCACAAAATTTTTATAATTAACCCAGGCATAGTGACACACAGTTATAATCCCAGAGCTCTGAGAGGCTGAGTCAGGAGGATCATACATTCAAGCCCAGCCTGGGTAACTTAGCAACTTAGTGAAGCCCTGTCTCAAAAGTAAAAAACAAAAAAGGGCTGAGGATATAGCTCAGTGTGAAGGTCCTGGTTAAAAAAATAAAATAAAATTATCTATCTATTGATCTATCTGTACATTATATAGTATCACCAATGTCTCCTATGTGAATGAAGGCCCTCAAAATAGAACTTGTCCTATTTGATTGACAAAAGGGGAAATAAACCTTTTGACACCAGGCCCTGGATAGGTGACCATAGTAGGGAGCTGGCATTGCCCTGCTGAACGCAAACCATTTCACATATCGTAGCATTCAAGGCCACCCTGACCTGAATGGATCAGGATAAAACCAGGGGCACTCCAGAGTCACTTAAGCAGGAGCATTAGTCACAAAGTGACCACACCATTAACCTTCCTAGTTAGCATGAGTCAATGCTATTCTTTCACCAGTTATAACTTTATCCCCTCTTCTTGTTTCCCATCTAATACACAAGAATTATTGAAGTTTTCAAACGTAAACTTTCCCCACTTCTAACCCTTATTACTGAGCTCTCTCCTATCCCCATGGTTTGCCATCCCCTCCTTTCGAGGAGTCTGTAAACCAAACTTACAGACCGGCTCTGCAGTGGTCTGTGGCGGACATACATAGACATTCATAAATTCCTCCTCCCTGCATGTGTCCAGGGACTTGCATGTAATCCATAGATTTTTCTGTAGTGCAGTTTGGGTTGAAAGACTACCAAATCTTGATACTCAAATTTGAATTCCAGCTCCTCCTTCTCCTCTCTCCTTTTCTTAAAAAAAAAAATTAGATAAACTATAGATAGGTGAGTTACATACATTTTCTGAACTTTAATTCTAATATCATTGGGTTAGTTTGAATATTAAAGGAAATCACAAGGATAGAAGTTTTTATCATGTTTCCTGACTCTCGACTGATACCCACAATTGTTAGTTTCTTTCTCCAGTTCCTCTTATTTCACCTTAAAGTGTCTATGCAAGTATACCTTTTGACTGTATTCCAGTCATAAACTCTAACCCACCAAATCTGAGTTTTTGTATTTTAGATCTACATAATCTTACTAGGAATGCAATGTTCTGACACCCCCTTTCTGAAGGAGGCTTTTTACCTGTCTTGTGTTGTGCAACACCCTTCCCTTCCTGAACAAATTTTGAGAATATTAAGAGACTGTATTTAAAATTTTCAGTTTATTCTATGGCCTATTCCCCATGTCATAATTTATTGACACATATAGACCAGTGAGTAATGAGTGCTAATACAGTTTATCAATTCTAAGCTATACAGATATACAGATTCCCTCTCACACACACCCATTTTAATGTGACATTTTAAAAGTAAGATTTGGGGTTAAAAATTGACATATGTCTTATAATCAGTGATTTTTGCTATGGTTTCATTGGCAATTTTTCATTCCTCCTGGGACATAAATATTCATGAGTTTTACATCCCTAGCATCTTAGGTTTGATGAAATATGCTATGTATTTTCAAATTAGTGGACACTTCTGTTTTTACCATCTCATCATATTTATGGATTTGTTCTATTTCTTGCTTTAATTTCAGTGCTTAAATTCTAAAGACAAACATAAGTACAAAAAGTAGATTTCAGAAATATTTGGTCTTAGAACATGTAAGTTAAAATCAGGGCCCAAGACATGTTTTATAGGCATATTTATAAACATATACTTTGACACAGATCCCAAAATAAGTTAATATAATGAAAGAAAATGGCTGTGCATTTGATACTGTCATGTAATGGAGTCAAAATAATGATAAAAATAATCTGAACGAATTCTGTGGAGCTTTTGTTCTATTCGACTTTAAGTGGAACAAAATCTTCGGAACAAGAGGACAACAAAATAATGCTTTGCTAAAAGGATAAAAGAATATGACCTAAGTCTATTAGTGGTATAACACTCTATGAATGCACTCAAGTTAATAGCATCTCTTAGCAATAGGTACTTTTTCAATTACAGTAATGCTAAGAAATAAATAGAGTGAGAGAAAAATGGTCAGAGGCACATGAAATGGGCTAGTTGTTTGGCTTTTTTTTTTTTTTTTTATAACCAACTCTCAAGCAGGAAAAAAGAGAATCTAACCAGCAGTTATTGATGAGACCTTAATTTGAATTTTTATATCTGAGATCTACTTAAGCTTATTAGGGACATGATGTTTTTGTTAGCCTCTTCCCGAAGAAGGTTTTGTAGCTCCTGGAGATTTATTCATGTGTTGTGCCATATCCTTCCCTTCCTGAACAATCTGTGTTGTCCTGCAGTTGTAGAGGCTCCATTACAGTGAGGCGCTGCTAACTAGGTGTGATGCTATAATTTCATGTCATGCAATTCCTCTGGGGGTATTTCCTGCCTGTCCTTTGCTGGGTTCCAAACAGCTCTCCTTTCACCCCTCTTGAGTCCCACGCAAGAGTGATTGCAAGTGCTACCCTTTTGGAGCATTTGTGCAGAAATGCAGCTTTATTTCCACTTTAAAGGATTTAAAATTTTTATTCTCCTCTTTGAAAGTGGTGCTCTGGTTACTTTTGCAAAGAATGCAGCGTTCTGAGAGCAAATAACTGAAATGGATAGGCTGGACTCTTATCTTCATGGATCCCTGCAAATGGAAAAGTAAAGATATGGATATAGAAGGAAAAAGTGGTTGGGGAAATTGCCATAAATCACAGAGCAATGATATTGGCGGTAGATGTGGCATCACTTTTGTTGTGTTTTAGAAAGGATAAATATGCTTCCCTTTAAGAATGTGGGGCTGGCCCTTCCCACTGTGAACCTCTTCAGTGGACCTTGTCCTGCAGTGTTGCACTGGGCTGGAAGTGGCCAGGGTTATTACCATTGTCAAGTGTATTCCTCAGGAATGTTTTCATTCTCACACCTCTTCAGACTCTTGTCGGGTAGGATTTAATAGCTTACTGTGAATGTCTGATAAAGAGGAGACTTGGGCACATTTAGGCTTTAAATACTCTCTGTATAAGAGAAGGAGGGAAGAGAGGAGGGAGGGGGAAGAGAGGGACGTAGGGTAGAAGAGAGGGAGGGAAGGAGGGAGGAAGGATGGAAGGAAGAAAGGAAGGAAGGAAGGAAGGAAGGAACTAAGAGCAGGCTGAAGAGGGGACAGAGCGATGGAGAGTAGAAGGGAAGAAGTGCAGGGAAGTGATAAACTCAGCAGCAGGGCTCCTCGCACTTTGCTGTGGGTTCAGATCCCTTGAGGATTGTGTTAGGATGCAGACGCTCACTCAGGGAGTCTGAGACCTGGAAGTCTGTCTTTCTTACAAAGTTCCAGTAGTGTCAAGCTGCTGGCCAAGGGTATCACACCTTGACTAACAAATCCCTAAATGAAGTCTATAGCTCTCTTTTAGCTCAGCATTAACATATTTGGAGTGCTTGTTTCTCGGAAACTTGGCTGAGTCTTTCTGAAAAAAAATAAAATGAGTCACAGGAAAAGTGTGTCTGTGGTGGGGCCTGCCCTTCACCTGTGCACCCCTCTCTGTCATTTCCCCTCATCTATCACCGACTCTCCTGGAATGGGAACCTAGAGCTCTCCAGAACCAGGTTCTTTTACTGCAGAAGGAAACATCTAAGAAGCACAGCTTCTATCACAGTGTTGGATTTGTTCTCGCCTGTGGGTGTACACTGTTCTGTGGTTTTGGAGTCAGGTATAACAGGGTTCAGCTCCTCACTACCTGTGCCATTCTAAATGATTTATTTAACCTCTCTGCACTTTAATGTCCACATCTGTAAAATGGGAATAATAATCCTAGCTGCACAAGATTCTCTTCTGTGGCATTAAATGAAAAACTGTATGCAGATGGTCCCTGGCTTCAGTTGGTTTGATTTAAAGTTTTTCAATTTTCCAATGGTATGAAAGCCATAAACATTCTATTTGCTTCCAATTTTGATCTTTTCCCAGGTTAGTGATAGACGATGCAATATCCTCTTGAGATGCCAGGGAGTGACAGCGAGTCACACTGCATGTCAGCCACGTGATTAAGGGAAACAGCAGGCCCTCTGCTGGGCACCACCTTGCTCAGCTAGCACGCTGATGAACAGGTTAGGTGAATTACATGAATTTCAGCTTCCAGTCCTTGCAACTTAGATGAGTTTATGTGGATATAACCCCACTGAGAAGCCTCTGTATAAAATACTGGACCTCGTGTCTGGCAAATACTGGACCTCGTGTCTGGCAAAAGAACAGATATTATAAAATATTTGAGCAGTTGAGTGGCCTTATGGATAAAGATGTGGACCTTCCATCAGTCAGAAAGCCCGGAATACTGTTGTTGTCCTGTCACTTTCTCGTTGTGACACAGCAGACAGTGACGTAACCTCTGTAAGGTTTACTTTCTTATATAAATGGGCTAACAAAAACACAGACACAATAGCAGTATTGTAACGGTTCATAAAATATCATATACAAAGTAATTAAGTGTATGACCTGGCACATAGAAATTTATGGATAGGAAGACAATTATGTTGTTGTCTCTATAAAAAAAGAAAAAAGAAAAAAGAAAGAAAAAAATTGAGGAAAAAGAAGAATTATTTATTTAAAAGAAGGACCATTATAGGAGTGTTTGGTCAGACCTTCCCTGCGCCTAAAGGAATAAAAGCAGTGAGCATGCCACGATTCCTCAAACTCAGCCATGTTGACGAGAGGGTCACAAATGCTCTGTGACAGACTCGTCCATCTACAACAAAACAGCCATTGGTTGAAGGGAAAGTGGAGGAAAAAAAATAATGCTTTGAGTTTTTCATTAGGCTAAATCTCATCCACTTAAAAGATCGTCCTTTAAATGGAAAACACAGTTCTTTGGAAAAGGGGAAGGACATTAGAAAAATGCCTTTGTCGTATGATTATGATGGTACATGGCAGTTTTTAAAAATAGTTTTATTTGGCACAAGTAAACGTCAAGCTCTTTCTGTTCACCTGTTAATGGTCTCCTTCAATTGGCTGCCCTGTGAAATCTCAAAGTCTGGGGAAGTCATTGGTATGTGACAATCTGAACACCAGCCCTTGACAGTCACAGATGCAGCCACTGTGGGTGGAGAGCCAGAACTTTTCTGTGTTGGAGGGCCCTGGGCTCTTGTACTATGGCTATTACCAGAAACCACTGCACCCAGAGGCCATCATTTTCAATTGAAATAATGATTTATTCTGTTGTAACTCATGGTTAAATCATATTCTGCATGTCAGATTAGTAGCCTTGCTTGCTGCTGAAGGGCTGTGTAGGGTTTAGACCTCTGGCAGGCAGCTGGGTTCTTGGAGGCACAGAGTGGATGATGCAGCACTGTAGTTACCACAGTAACTTCAACTGAGGCAAGAGTTAATCCCAGCACTCTGGAGGCTGAGGTAGGAGGAGCATTGTGAGTTTGAGGCCGGCTTGGGCTACAACACGAGTGCAAGGCCGGCCTGAGCTACATAGTGCGACCCTGCCTCAAAAAACTAGGGCTGGGAGTTTGGCTCAGTGGCTTAAGCGCCTGTCTGGCAGGCATGAGGCTGTGAGTTCAATCCCAGGTGCTGCAAAAAAAAAAAAAAAAAAAGAGTTTGGGCTCAAGTCAGGATGTCGCTTACTCTATTTGGCCCCTGTGTCCCTTATGAGCTTGCATTTCCAGGTATCTACATGAGACTGTCCAGTTAATAATCTCACTGCCCTGGAAAGGGTTTAAAATTTCACGAGACCTTTGATGGGGCAGTGTTGTACACCTGTAGGACTGCAAAGGGAGCCTTGCAGATATTATAGAAGACAAAGGAGCATGTTGTTGAAAGAGGGCAGGAGGCTGGGATATTGCCCAATCGCCACGTCTTCTGACCCTCCCAGGGAACACCTTCATACCCTGATCCAAGTGCTTGGTGAGAAAAACTGGCCGCATCCCTCCCCTCAACCTTATCTCCCTACCTCCAAATTCACTCCCACTTTCCTTTCTTAAGTAAGCATCAACAGTTTAAAGACTTTTTAACTGCTCTGACCATTTTCTAAGCACAGTTAAAGCCAGTTCCAGAAAATTTTGACCTGTTTGACCATGAATAAGTAACCTGGGAGGATTTTAAATCTAAAGCAGTCTCACTGCCTTGAAGTGTCTATGTCATGTCCCCTTGTCACTAGGCTTAGTGATGATTTCCCCAGTTAGGGGAGAAAATCTGTGTTGTTCTTAGAAAGGAAGTTCTACATCTATAAAGGCTCATGGCTGCTGGGTGTGGTGGTGCACATCTATAGTCCTAGCATTCTGGGAGGGTGAGGCCCATGCCAACCTGGGTAACTTAATGACTTAGAAAGACTCTATCTTAATATAAAAAAAAAAAAAAGGACTGGCGTTGAAACTTAGCATAAAGACCTTGAGTTCAATCCTGAGTATCTCACCCCCCACAAATATAGCGTGTTTCATATCCTTTTTCTTTGGAAGATTTTTATGATCCTTTTTTCTATTATCCACATGGGTGGTGATAGTTGACACAAACCAAAATAAAATTTTATTTTTATTTTCTATTGAATGGAATATTTGTGTGGTTATCGATAACAGATATGTTGATGGTTCATAGGTTGGTTTTTCTGCTGGGGGAAAAATGTATTTAAATCCCTATATAAAACTGGGTGTGGTGGCACATGCCTGTAATCCAAGTTTCTCCAGAGGATAAGGAAGGATGGTCAATAGTTCAAGGTCAGCCTGGGCAACTTACCAAGACCTTATCACAGAAAACAAAACCCCTGAAAACCAAACTCTAAATCCCTCTGTAGATAGACATTCTTCAGAAGTTGCATGAGCCCCAGAAATGACTTTCTTGAGTCAGTTGTAAGTTTAGGTGCAACTTTTTAAAATCTGAAGACACTTTATGAGAAAGCCTCTTGACGGAAAACTAGTAACCCCAAATTGTGTGGAAAGAAGACTCAGTGGAGGCCAACAGTGAATTGTGGGCCTGGCTCTCCTCATGGCAGTGATCCCTGCAGTCTCACTGTCAGGGTCTAATCCTCCTAGGTGACTTCTCAAAATTCTTAACAATTGACCTTTGGATTTGTGTTCTATGGTAAAGCCCAGTGGGACCAGAGAGTACACAAGGAGAAAGAGGAAGCCTAGAGCCTCCTCTTCTCCCAGGAAAAAGTAAGAGTGGGTTGCCTGTACCCTGCATCTAGAAGCTTCTGGAAGCCTGAGTGTGGCCACCATACTCTCCCTTCAGTTCTTCTCAGGAGATTGGGCTCCAATGATCTTCCCATCGTGGACGTCCCACCTGCCACTGATCAGGTATCCAGCACATCCCAGTGGGAAGGTTGTAGTCCTTGACTTTGCCTCTTATGTGTGGGGTTGAGTTAGTGGCCTCAAGGAAGGGGAGATTAACATCCTGGCCCCTGACTGGGGACCTGTATTTTATGACACAGTGAGCCTCACAGTTTATGTAGCTGCCATGGGCATCAGGTAGAGCACAGATGAAGCACAGAAACAGCTCCGTGGGGACCATAACACCACAGAATACATGTGATCAGTGGGGAGGGAGGACTTCATCCTGCTGCATTTAAGCCATTGAGGGTGCCCCTACCCATGACCTTATCAGAGGACGTGTTCATCTCATGGACAGGTGTGTTGACATGAGCCAGTCACCCTAGGTTGTAATAATTAACTGTGTCAAGTTGAGTAAGAAACACCCAACTAATTGGATTCGTGTAGTTCTTAAGGAATTTAATGAATAGATTTACTGAAAATAGAAGACCCACCCTGGGTGTGAGTGGCTTATCTCCTAAATGGCATAAAAGGGAAAAGAAGGAAGGCTTGCTTTTCTTTCTTCAGAGGAGCTCCAGTCTTCACCTTCATCTTGGGTGCTGGCTCCTTGATTCCAGTGTAGACTCTCCAGCCTTCCTGCACAGACCCTTTGACTTTCTGATAGGTACTCACACTGGACACTGCAGTGAGCTGCAGGCCTTTGAACTTTGACTAGATCCTTCAGATCTCCAGCGTGCAAGCAGCCCTTTTGCACTCTGCCACACCTGACTTTGCAGGTGGCCATTGTAAGCCTACTTTTAAATCCTTATACTGTACATTTATATATCTTATGTTAAATGTTTCTCTAGTGAGCACTGGCTGATACATAGGTGAATAAAAAGCATCTTAAAATTAGACAGACGATTTTCAGGTGGTTTAAAATCCGTGTCTACATTGTTTCAGATGACTTTGCCAGGGAACTGCATCATTTTAAGAATGCTACAGTGTACATAAACACCAACAGACATACATGCACGCATATGCACACACATCAAAGCCCAGAGCTGGCCTTCAGAGATACAAAGATGCCTTAGGAAGTCTTTGCCCTGAAAGAACTTATTCTCTGGTGGAGATAGCAGTACTTAAGGGATAATCCCTACCCCAAAGCTCTGTCTACCCACAGATGTCATGAAATTTTGCTAAAGTATGTTTGATGACTCTCTTTTCTCATCTCTCTCCAAGAAGAAGCATTTACAGAAATTGAAACCTTTATTGGTCTGGATATCACAGGAATTCAGCTCTGCTTTTATTAGATGGATGTGAAAACAAACGATAAAAAATAGTCAGAGGAAGACAGAAGGGAGATTTAGTAAATTTTGAGGAAATAAAGTCTTACAAATCTCTGTAGCATACATAGACTAAATCTCCATGAAAAACAGAAGCAGTTATTAAACAATTTTGGTAAATATTACAAAAATACCTTCAGATGATCAAGTCCAAATAAGAGACCTGTAGGGATGTGTATTTGTGTATGTGTGTGTCTGTCTGTCTGCACGCATGTATGCACTTTATCTAAATATTTCAAGTTTCCCTTTTGCCTTTCAAGTGTAAAGTATATATGCAGTCTTAAGGATCAGTATTTAGAACCACTAAAGACCTAGATCCCTCGCTCAAACCATGAGATCTGGTTTCTCTCCCTCAGAGGCCAGATGAGTCACCTGTTAGAAAAAAGGAATCTGCTTTTTATATTAATATCATCAGAAACTCTGTGTTCTCTAGACCTCAGTGGATGAAGTTACGAGTACCCGACAACATAATCTGTAAAAAATACGTAACCCCTTATGTGAATTAATGAATGTTTGATTTTCAAGTGTGGCTTATAGAATCAGCTTTATTACTTTACAGTCTCAAATTCCACTGAGAGTCTGTGTGGCGTTCTGTACATAAATACGTGTGTGTCCAGTATCATAAAGAAATCCTGACTGGCAATAAAAAGTGGTAGACAGAGACACTTCCACTCCCTGCTTGGCATTTAGTAATCTTGGAGAAATAGCAAGAAAAGGAAGTTTAATTTAAAGGAGACTTCTGCCCTGCTTCGCTGGGTTCACCTGCCTAACATGAAATAATAATGCATTCAACTGTCCATCTTATAATAAGTAACCTTTACATCACCTCAGTCATTGGTGAAAAGTGCAAACAGTGGGCAAAGAAGGTATGAAATACCAGAAAGAGCTGAGAGAACCCTGTGACCTTCATGTGATTATGTTTGTGCTAATGCATAAAGGACAGAATCCCAAACTCAGAAGAATCTGATTCATTAAAAATGCATTGGTCATTAACAAGGGACTCGTATTCACTGCGTGTGCAAAGGATGGCTAATGTGGGGAAGTACCTCTGATGAACAAGTCGTGTTTGTGGTTCACTTTCCTTCTCAATCTGCTGCTGCCAGCATGTCCTCTTTGCCAAAAAAGTAGGCTAGGGCACCAGAAAGGGGTGTACCCTCTTAGGACTAAAAATGTCATATTTGTTCCTTAAAATGACTTATTTGAAAGAGACTACTTCAATAAAAGGAGAAAAATCCAAGACTGTATACAAGAATGCACATCTGTTTTATTTTTGGAGTAGCTAAGTGGAGCTGAGCCTGGTTGATGAAGACCTGTTCTACCAAAATTAAAAAAAAAAAAAAAAGGATTTGCAAAATAAAAGTGATCTTGCTATGAGGAACACAGTGATCGTCATGAGTCTTTTTTCCCCCCTCATTCAGAATTATGATGGGAGAAAACTTGAAGGCAAGGAAACTTAGAAGGCCATGGGGATCATGCCAGCTGATGACCCATCTGCTGTTCCTAACACTAATGGCCTGTGGTGGCAATGGCAAACCTTTTAGAGCTTTCAGTGATAAGAAACAGCCTGCTGTGGCACATGTGCCATAGAGTCACCACTGGTCTGTGGTGTCCCCAGTGCAAAAGACATTCAGAAGCTCTTGGCAGCTGATAAATGACTGTTTGCTCATTGTTGTCTTCAGTTCCTTGTGCAGTTGTGTAAAAACATCACCAGGAACTCACCCTTAGCATCTCTGTCAGTGGCCTGTAGAAGCTGCACAAATGAGCGGCATGCCTGAATGAGGACCACTCATCTAAGCCATGGAATCTGGAAGCTATAGTCCAGCATCTTGGTGTGATATTTCCTGACTATCCTACCTCGGGCTAAAGGAAGTGCTATACAGTCAGCCCTCTCTGTCCCTGGGATCCTGATGCACGGATTCAGCCAATTGTGTACTGAAAATATTTGGAAACAAAAACACATATAGATCATTTTTCTTGTCATTACTACTTGATTACCATTGCTCATGGTGGCTGAGAAGCGAACAGAGCAATAGGGATGGGCCGGGATCCTAATATTCCCTTCAAGGCAGCAACCTCAGTGACCCAGTTTCTCTTCACTAGACTCCACCTCCCAGGCTAGGGACCAATCCTTTAACACACTGGCATTTTGGAGGAGAGGGAAGTATTCAGGATCCAAAGTATAACAAACTATAAGTTAGAATTGTGATAGAATTTATCAATAAGCTACTAAATGAAAGAGATTTCCAAGGTTGATGTTAAACAATAGGAAGTAATCAAGTGGGTGCCAGCATCCACTTTAAAGGAATTAGACCACTGCTGCATCAAAAGTGCCACTCTTTTCTTTATTGAGTGAATAAGTGAGTAGTCACCAAATGTGAGTGAAGCACCCTAAAGAGAGTGGTGAACCTACCACACAGTCCCTGAGCTGCGGAGCTCAGAGTTCCCGTGCTTAAAAGCACAGGCTAACCTCTTCCCAACCAGCCTCAGAGAGCTGTCCTGGAATGTGTTGGTCTCCAGAGATGTAACATGTTCCATGGGCTCCGGGACAGGAGGAACCTGCCCACCCTGTTCAAGCTGGTGTTTTTGTATCTGTGACTGTGGAAATATCTAACCTCCACGTCTCTGCTAACATAAAGCTGAGTGTTGCCTCAGATCTCTGCAACCCTTAGCTGATGTCATTTATTCTTTCTGATTTCTAGATTTCCCTCTGACTCTGAGAAGGCCTCTATTCAGGAGCTGCCTTCCGCCCAGACAGAGTAGTTTGTGGTCCTACAAGGTTAAGCGTGATACACGTGTTTGGGGAAAATGGAGATGTGCATTAAGAAGAAACATTACTTTCTGATCCAGGCAGGAGAGCATACATAATCTCTTTGAGAGCCTGTGAAAGATTTCATTTTACACAAGAAATTGTGTGGAATTACCCTGCACTGCATTGAACATGGTTTCTGTGAATAGCGGGCCTCAGAACAAGCTACTGAGCACCAGTTATGGCCCCAAGGCAATAAGGAAGAAATGTAAGCAAATGCAATCTGTGTAAAGTTGTGAGAACAAACACACACTTTTGTTGACACAGTGCTTGTGTGAGATGGGTCAAACACAGGCGTGGTCCACAAGCAAGAAACAGGGCACAGAGAAGCTTACCATGACAGAAAATTTTAAAAATTAAGATATGAATATATTAATTGTCTAAGAGGGATTTTTCTATTTTTCTGTGCATTGTAAAACTCGTGTCATAGTCTAGTGTAAAACCCACGCCCAACAACTAAGAGAAAGCAACCAAATTTTTAAGTAGTGATTGTTTTCAGCTATCTGTGAATTAATCTAATCTTAGTATTTGACCAAAAGCAGCATTTTGGGATCCAGAAAGCTTTTAGAAGTACATATAACTGGTGAGAATTTCAAGTCAAGTAGGATTTGAGTATATAGGAAGAGAAACCATGAGACTTACCCTGCATAAGGCACTTTCTGGTTTTAAATGCCCTGTTTTCCAAGCATAATAACTAAATCATATGTA
>RJWM01032058.1:0-21838 GCA_004363535.1 Dasyprocta punctata | reverse complement strand
ACACTATGAGCATTTGGTAGTGAGAAAAGAAAACCTCTGAACTCACCTGGACTAGTTCTTACACAGAGCTATAAATATTAGTGCTACTAAATGTTGCATTTCAATTAGGCTGTCACATTTAATTCTTCAAAAAGGCAATGAAATCTATGTCTATTAATATCTATATCATCTCTATCTAATAGTTTTCCAATAACTTGCTAAACATGATACATAATGAATGTTTCCTTCAGGGTGGCTCAGTGTTTAATAAATGCCCACTAAATACAGGCACACATCTTTGCCAAAGATGTGCCATCCCAGGACTGACTGTCTTCATGCTATTTAGCTTGTGTAATTTGATGTGACTGGAGCTGGAGGCAGTGCGGTTGGCAGCTGTGGAGAGGTGAGCACACAGAACCAGCACAAGAGCGGTGCCCGAGGGTGGCTGCATGGCGATAAAAGGAGCCCACATTTCAAAGCTCCTAATGGCAGTTTAGGTCCCTGAGTGAGATAAATAAGAAATATAACTGAACTTCAAGGGCATCAAAAGGCAAAACACACAGTAGAATTATAGGCAAATGACTCAAGAGAACCAATACATTCCAGAAACTGTTTTGGAATTGAGCTGATGACTGGGCCATGTCTATCTAGCCTGATGCTGCTCATTCTAAAACTTTTGGGGAATAAATGGTGCAAAAAGAGCCTGCCTTTTGTTCTAACTTCTCAAAGGTATTTTCTCCTTGTAACGCAAAAGGAGAATTTCTTCTCAGGAAGCAGGGAGGGGATTCTAAAGCCTTAGACTTAAAACTGAAATAGTTACATAAAAGAAAAAATTACAAAGGCTTTAAGATATTCTATTTTTCTTAAAACCAACACCCTGTAGAAATTACACTTGATAAAACTTCCCATACGATGCTCTATTTGGGAGGTTTCCAAGCCCTTCATTTCACTATTACTAAGCTAAGCGGAGCCTGAAATTTTTCTCTTACCTTCCATGACTTCCACCCTTTGGGTGTTGCAACACTAGCTGGTGAGACTAAACTTTTCCAGGCTCATAGACTCTCTCGGGCTAAAAGGCAAAGCAGAGATTTGGCTTCTAAAATAGTTTTTAACATCAAACATTTTCTAGGTGCTTGAGCCTGGAGTGGAGTCTTTTAGAAGATTTTAACTGGATCCCATTATTTAAGTTATTTAATTTCAATAATAATACAGTGTTAAGAATAGCATTATTCTTCTTTAAGGTTAGTGGTGAACCACTGATGTTCACATGGAGAAAAAAATAAGATTCATTTCTCTGTAATTCTTTCTGCTACTGTCACCACCACCAGCAGCTTTTACTTGGGAATCTGAGCTACCCAGGACTTCGTTTATAACTTGCCTCTCAGACACTTCATCTACATTCCAGCGTTTGTTTTTATTCATTCAATTGCTTTATTCAAAAAATTTGATACCATTCTTTACTTCTCCCTCCATTTTCTTCCTATCCAATGATTCACATAAAGAAGCTGGTCATTTCTTTCTTTTATTATGTCCTACCTAGTGACACCATTTTCCTCTACTGAAAGCTGCTCCCCTTTGGATTATTAAAGAAAAATCCGGGATGAGTTCACTATAATAAATTTTATTGGAGCAAGAAAAAGTTTCTAGAACTGGGCTGCACACCAAAACCAAATTGTAACAAAATGCCCCACCCACCACATATCAGGCTACATTTATAGCCAATGAAAATCCAACTGGCTGCAGTAAGCCTTATATGGTCCCATTTTGTTAGCTTTCCATCTCTGATTGGCTGGGGTGTTCACCTCTGTGATTGGCTGAGACTGAGTTGCTTGATTACAAGGCTGTACTCTTATGTTAGAATCCATTTATATATCAAGCTAGAGTACAATTCAGTGTGTATGGAGGTTGCTTTGAACCAAACTTTATCACCAAAGTATGGAGATGCATTTAGGACAAACTTAATTTGGTTTAATAGAATGAAGTGTATCCTTCTTACATTTCCAATCTCATTTATTCCCAAGTCTTGCCTTAGCACTGCATTTCTGCCAGACTAAGCTATTCTCAGTCTTCAATATGCTATGCTCTCTCTCTCTTTTCTTCAGGCCTTCAGCTATATTATTCCTTTTGCTTCGTATTTCCTTTATTTTCTTGGAGAGTTGTTTATTTAGGTATTGGTTTAGGTTGCCTTGAAGACTGCCTTTATGCTTTCCTGACAGACAAACATACTTCCTTCACACAGCTCTAGCAAGGAACGGAGCTCAGTTTTAATCCAGCTCTGTCTGAAGCTAATCCTGTTTCATCCAGTCACCCTTCTGCTCACCAAAGAATATGGAATTGGGCTTCATCCTCTGTGGAGTTGGTTTAGCCAGAGTGCATTAAGTTTTACTTTTCTCAGTTCTTTTATTGTTTTGTGTATCAAGGTCCATATTAAGTAAAATTTAATAAAGTTCAATCTTCTCTGCTTGCTCTTGGTATATGTGTATCACTATAATACAATGATTTTAATCTTTTAGGAAGATACCAAAAGGAGAATAGCAGGGCCAAATGATATTTCTACTTTTAGTTTTTTGAGCCATCTCCATACTTATTTCCATAGTGGTTGTACTAGTTTATACTCCCACTAGCAATGTGGAAGGGTTCCTTTTCCCCCACAGCCAGGATTCATTGTTTTTTGATTTGTTGGGGATGGCCATTCTTTCTGAGGTAAGGTGTAATCTCAGTGTTATTTTATGTTTTTCTAATAGCCAGAGATGTTGAATATTTTTACATGTATATTAGTCTTATGATTTGATTTGAGAGAATAGGAAATAAACTAATATTTATCAAGTGAGTAATAGTTCTCAAACAACTAGTTTATTTCTAGAGAGAAAAAATAACTTGTTCTAAACTTTCAGAATAATTCTATGGAACTAAGATGAGTTTTCCAAAGTCATCTGGGCTTCGTGTTTAAAACTAGGAGCAGAAGTGGGACTCTTCCAAAGCCAGGGTTCATCTTCCACGCCGTAATAACCTTGGCAAAATGTTAAAGCAGATGTTGGCCTCCATAGGGTTTCCTTTCTTCAAGACATCTTATCAACAGGCTTATTATAGAGTCCTAAACTCCCTAGTATTGACATGATTGATTGTATTATATTATTGATTGACACGACATACTGATTCCCATGAAGAATTCCTGAGCTGAGTATCTATCTCAGCACCAGAGCAAGTAGTCAACACATCCATGGCCCCACCTGTGATCCCAGAACCACAAAAAAGAATTAAAATGTTATACTTAAAATTTTTATTAAAATAAAATTGAAATTAAAATGTATCTGAAATTTTAACGTAAGTAATAATTGCTGGAAAACACAGAAAGCAGCTAGTTATACCCATTTTCACTTTGGGCACATTTTATGAGACCTTTTCCAATATGTACTGCAATAAATGTACATGTTAGAATACTGCAAATGTTCAGATAAAAGTTCGTTACTAAGGGATGAAGACACACAGATGTTCCTGAGCTAGGAAAACTGGTAGTCTGGCATTTACTAATAGAAACAAAAAATCATCACTCTGCAATTCACAGTCCCATGTCTTAATGGAAGAATATAAAGATAATGCAGAGACACAGAAGGAGCCAAAGAAAGTTTCAACGAAATGGTCACAGAGTTCACTGGAGAATTGAGATATACATTGTTGAGCTCCTCACGGAGAGAAGAAATGCTAAGAAGGGAATATATTCTCCAAGTTCCCAGTAGAGATACCAAATGACTCTTAAACTGGACATTTTGAAAGGCTCATACAGGGACAACTTACAAAGTATGGACAGATATAGGGGCTCACAAAGTGCAGCACAGTGCCCAGCTGCATTTCCAGCTGTGCACTGCCACCCCTGGGCCAGAAGAAGTGAAAGGAAGACTGGTTTAGGGACTCAACTGCAGAGAGGGCCTCCAATCAGGGATGGCACCTGATGCCCATGGCTGTGACTACCCCATCAGGGAGGAGTGGAAGTCTGCAGTCCTCTTGGCTCTCCTCTGTCTCACCAGTGGCCTACTGGTGTTTCTTTCTTTAGCTTCCCATCCCAAAGCCAAAGGTCAAAGGAACCAGTTAATGTAGTTTGAACAATCTGCCTTCCTAGGATAGAAAGGAGAGTAGAGAATGAATCTGAACAGAGAATGGAAAGCATTGAGACAGGGAGGTAGGAACTTCATGTATAAACATCCCACAGAGTGAGGAAGAACCTAAGTGGCAAAGCTTGGGTCTGGACCCCAGCTCTACATCCATGTGGAACCATTTGTTGAATTAACAAACAAACAAACAAACAAACAAAAAACAAGGAATGAGGACATAGCACTTGTGATTGCAGCTTGAAACTGATAGTCCTGTCTGCATAGCTCATGGAAAAGACTTCATCTTCTTTGAGGAAACAGCGTAGAGGAAATAATGAGCCACTCATGTTTGGAGAAAGAACAATAACATATTTAAACCCCTTTATAGAATAGAAATGAGAACAAATCATCAGAAAGCTATGTTCCCACCATCCACATTCACGTGCACAGGAAGGCTTCCAACCACACTACCAGAGCTGAAAAGAATCTGTGCAATCATTGTATTTTTACAGGCTAAAAATACACTTTCCCTAGAAACTAAAAATAATAATTGAGTAAAAATGTAAAGCAAAGACACAGACTTCAGGGATTGTATCACTTTTGACCAACCTTTAAATGATGTCAGATTTAATGGTTTTACTGCTTTGGAGAATTAACTGAACTCAATTAGCATCAGTCTGTCTCTCCCTCACTCTCTTTAAACCTGCTCTGTTAGGTACTACTTCCCAGCATGTAATGGAAGGAATCCATAACTTTCTCCAAACACTTCAGCATTAATAACTCTGAGTGGCTAGCTCATTAGTAAGTATTGTAATTTTCCATTTGTCATCCCCTCTATAGCTTGCCATGTTCCCCACAGGTCAGAGCTTAGCCCCCTTCTGAACCATGGAATAAGAATTTTTTTCTCTCCACATTTTATGGCATTGCCCCAGTCAAAAGCTACTTCTGACTCCCACAGGTTTGAGGCAGGAGAAGCCAGAAATGGAAAGGGAACTAACGGTCTTTGTAGGGTGAGGCTCTGGTAGCCAGGTGTTGGTGTTCTCCGTGTCAAAAATGCTCCAATGGCAGCTTCTCTGTCATATCGTTTGAGGTGGCTGCAGGGCACTAAGTAACCCTTCAGCCACCTTTTCACAAGCCTGGCCAATAGAGAGGCAGTGCTTCCCCTTAGAACGTATGTTCTTAGTTAAAAGACAGAAGATGAAAGAGTCCCACTGAGTATATGTACCATCATGAAAATTAACCGGGTGCTAGAGGGAAAATAATCAAAAAGTTGGGCAGTGACTTCATGTAATGACAGTCGCATTGTCCTCAGCATAGAAGACACAAGCTCCATCCCTGGGTTCTGGCTGCATCTCCTGATGAAGTCAGTTAACTTAATGAGACTTTACTACTTGGTTAATATTATGTAGTTGGTTGGAGAAGATGCTCTGAAAGTATTTCCCAATATTTGGTATCTTATTTTTTATGAAACTGGCACCACAAATATTTTATCATACCAAATATTGGGAAATGTTCCACAATAGGAGGATGCCCTCCAGTATTTCTGTGCCATGTCAGAATTCGTGTCTGGGCAGACCTAGAGCACAAACTCATCCAGCCAAGAACTAGGACTTCTTGCTGTCTTTGAAAACCCCTTTGTTTACTCCGTCCTGCTCTGCCTTCATGAATATTTTTATCATCAAGATATTTTTCTGTCTTTTGCCATACTTAATGTGGGTTTCTATCTGGTACTTTTCAAAAATTATTTTCAAAATGTACCCAAACCAAATTCACGGTTTAAACCCCTCGGATGGACTCAGATTTTCAGAAAGTACAAGACTCTCCAACACTGAGACACCAGTACTTTCTGACCTGAAACTCTCAATCTGTCCTTTTCCTCCTGCCTCAGTGTCCTATTCTACTTTTATCCAATTAGAATGTAATGATCAGAATAGGAAAAACTGACTGTTGAAGAATTTTTTGATTGCCAGTTTAAGGAGGTTCAAAATAGAAATTAAAACTCAAACAGAAATACAAAAAAACAAAGATAACTCTAATGGCATTAAAACCGAGCTAGGTAAAGACAAGATTCTCACTGTTGGGTTCTTGATGAATTAGACTATAGCTGACGTGGCCAGTCAGGCATGTACTATTTGGGGGAAAGTTCTTTTGTTAAATCTCAATGTTCTGTTGTAATAAAATAGGTACCAAAATGATATTGGAAAAACTACCTAGCCATGTAACTTCAACCAATATGATATATAAAACAAAAATGAATGCACCAAACTGCTGTTAAGGGAAGCATTGTGGGCAATAAAACCAGTTCAAAATACCAGATTAGAAGCTGTAGCTCAGCTGTGTGACCTTGAGTAATTTCTTTCCCTTTTTGAGTTTTCTGGTGTCAACTTCTTCAATTTTCTTAACAATTTATCCGATGCATCCAATTGTTCCAGATATTCCCCCACTGTGGTGCACTAACCCCTTTTGTCAAAATCAGTTGACCATAAAATGTTGGGCTCTTTTTAGAGTTCGGCTCTATTCTGTCATCCATCTTCAGCCATTAGAGTATTGTCTTAGAGGACTTCCAGGAAGAAGCAGAGCAGGGAGCAGCAGAGAAAGAGCCTCTCCAAGATTTGGTGTCCAGACACTGGAGTACAGCAACATGAGGAGAAAAAGAAGGAGGGAGGTGGGTTCCTGGGATCCAGAGAGGATCTGAAGCAAGAATTGAAGCCCACAGGGAGGGCAAAGAGAAGGACTTCAAGGAAGAACAAGTAGGTGGTGGGTGGCACTTCCTTCTTGAGCCCAGGCTCACTACATGAAAAGGGGAGCTCAAACTTGAAGATGCATGGTGACTACTGGCAAACCCCAGAGGCCTCCACGGAGAAACACACCAGTGGAACAGAGCAATGGATGCAGCAGACTGCAGTGGCCGGTGAGTTATTTAGGTTCAGACGTCCCCCCCAGGAGAGGGCTATTGGCGGGTAGTCATTTTGGGTGGAGTTGAACTAAGCTCAGCACTCAGAACAGCTGCTAGCGCCATCTAGTGGTTCTCAGTGACAGGGTCAGGCACCTAAATTCAAGCAGGCAAGGAGCCAGGTTCAAGCTGTTAGGAATGCTGCAGGACGACCAAATCAAGTTCCAGCCCCACAGCCAGAAACCCGCGTGAACTTCAGTGGACCTGATGGTGCAGGTTTGCTGGGATTATCCACCACCCCTCCGTAAACCTACGGCTGGCTTCCTGGGATTAATTAACTAGGATCTGGACTCTGTCTCCCCATGTCGTACACCAGTAACAGCAGAGACATGCCTTAAAGTCGACATTTTTTATTTTTCTTTCTTTTTTCTGTTTGTTTTGCTTTCTCTTGATTATTTATTCTTGTTTTTATATGAGTGTGAACATGGGTTCTATTTCTTTTGTTGTGGTTCTGTTCGTTTTACTTCTTTTTTCTTTCTTTCCCTCCTGTCTTCTTCAACAGTTTCCCAAAGTTTGCATATTTTTCCCTTTTTCATTCATCCTTGCTTTTAATGTCTTCCTCTCTCAGCTTCCACAGTGCCATGCTTTCCTACAGCACCTCTCACCACCTACCTTTATTAAAGGCATGTGGTCGCATCTCTGCTAGAAACAAATTTATTTGAGGGCAAAATCCCTGCCCAATTTATCTCTATGTGCCCCAGAATCTAGGACATAGTGGAAATATAATAAATAGTAGGTGAAAGCAAATTTTTCATCTCTTTACCATATCTGTCCTACATTTGAACATGATTCTCCACCCCTGTGTTCTATCAAGTTGACGTTTTTCATTTCAATACAAACACTTCATTCTCAGTGTGGTACAACGTAATTTTGACAGCAAAAAAAATAACTGCTCTTATTGGGCTATATAAATCCCTGTTTCTTCAAGATTCTAAATCTCCTTTGGGCCAGACTGTAGAGCCTACACCAAAGACATTCTGCTAAATTGCAGGGTGTGGCAACCCACATTTGCTAAACTACACTTTCCATGATTTTAAACGTATTCCAGTGTTTGATTGTGATACCTATACATAACGAGGTTCTTATTTTATTAAAAGAGTCACCTACCCTTTGAGTTCTTTTACCATAATATACTAGACAGTCAAATTGGGAATTAATGGCACTTCAAAGTGCTCTGCAGTCCTGGAACTCAGGAAGAGAGTGAGATGAGTGGAAATGCGAGCCGTACTGCAGGAAATCACTGTTTAATGCATAGCATCCATCTGCCAAGTGTGAAATGGCCATAATGGGTTATGGGGAGTGGAAACCAATTTTCACATCTCAGTGTTTCAGCCTATGAGATCTACACTGGGACTATTGTGTCTTCATTTAAATGTGCTCACTTTTGAGAACACAGTTGAGGAAAACTTAAAGTAATTCTATTTTGAAATGGAGTCTTAGCCCAGAAACTTGATTTGGTATTGACAGTCATTATCCAGAGATTGGCTTCTGGATGATTCTTATCTTTTCACTAAGCGGTTATGTTTTAAAGGACTGGCTGAGGAAACCGCACTGTTGGTCCTTCCTGCTCTAGATGTCTATGGTCTGGAAAAAGGATGGCATCATCCAAACATCTGTAACTGGTACCCAGGAATATCCTGGACCAGGATGGCCTAATCTATATAAACATCTGAAATGATAATCATAGAACATCTGATTTACCTGCTTTAGTACTAATAGCTATTGCATCTTGAAGCAAATAATTTAAATCTTTGTTAAATTAGTATCCATTCTAGATACATTTCCTAGAGATATAATGGTGATTAAGGTATACTATACTAGTCAAATATATTTTTCATTAAATGTTGCTTGAAATAACTATTCCTTGGGACACTTGCTAGGGAAATACTAACTTATCCAGTTGCTACAGTCAAACAATATACCAGAGTCATTAGTTATTCACAAAAAATATTTATAAAGAGTATTAATGTTTATAAAGAAAATGAATATTCATAAAGCATGGATGGATGATGAGGGGCTCAAGTATCTACAATTTCAACAATTTTTCATTTTTTTATTGTAAAGCAAAGGGGAAATTCTGTAAATACCGATCTTTCCAGAAATGTTTAGAAACTAAAGTGACTAGGAGTTCATAGCAGCACGACTCCTAATAATAACCCATTACTCTTGGAAACAACCTATATATCTAACAACAGTTGAATAGATAAGTAATTGTGCTATTTACATACAATAGAGTACTACTCTGCCATAAAGCAGAATAAAGTTGAGTCATTTGTAGGAAAATGGGTGCACCTTGAGACCATAATTTTAAGTGAAATAAACAGACACTTAATTTTAAATATTGCATTGTTTATCTTATATGAGAAACCCAAAATATAAATAAAGAGCAAAATAAAAGATGGGTAATATGAAATAGGGGGATAGATCTTTTCTTGGGAAGAAGACCAAAAGGTGGAGGAATGGGGTGAAAGGGGAGGGAAGGGGACAAAAAATAGGTAAGATGTGCTATGTACATGCTCGCATGTCACACAAAGAATGTGATCATTATTTGCTACAAACATGTACTGATAAAAATAAAAATTGGAAAAAAATTATACTAAGTGAAAAACTAATCAGTGTAACCCAGAGCAATGAGGAAGCATAGGAACTCAAAAGCCGTGGTACCCAGTAGTCGTAGCAATAGAAGGAAAACTAACTTTGGCTTATTCATTACCTGCACAGTGTAGCTTCCTATTTACCAAACATGTCAAATATAATTTGGTAAGTATTAGTAGCGTCTTTGAGCTGGAAAAAGGCTAAAACAGCTTATTTGTGTAATTCAGGCATCCTCTTTCTTGGATCAGTAATAAAATTCTCATAACTCAGATTCTCACAATAAATAAATCCTCAAATTCCATTTGGTATTTGTTATATTTGTGAAAGGTATGAATCATAAAGAAAACACACTTATTTAATCAAAGTGACACAGTTAAGTATCTCAAATCATAGAGTCAGAAGAAGCATGAGGAAGAGGAGGCCATTTCTTGGGTCCTAGAGCTGGTTTGTGACAATGACATGCCTTGAATTCTGTCTTAACTCCCTTATTGTCTAGTCATTTTTCCAGAACATTATTGTTTTTGACTAGGAAAAAAATGAGATTTAAAATTCACTTATGCTTTGTGGCATAGATAGTTTCAAGAACTATGATCCCTTTCTTTTGGTAGGTTGGAAAGGCTGTATAAATGAATGTGGAACCATTGCAACTTCTGGTATGGATATTCTTTTTCTTTTCTTTTCTTTTTCTGGTGCTGAGGATCAAACTCTGGGCCTTACGCATGCCAGGCAAGCATTCTGTCACCCAACTGCACGCCTAACTCAGGGAATGGATTTGTGTGATACCAGAGTAAACAGTCTGTTCCATCAATTCAGAAGAACTATTAGGAGACCTTGAGACACCATGAACCCAAAGGCTTATTTAACTGGATGAGCTAATTTCTTCTAGAAAAAGCTGCATTCTACAACCTGGTGAATTATACCACCTCAGGAACTGTACTTCAGGATTTACCCCAAGTGGTGTGCAAAGTGGACGCACCACTCTGATCACTGCAGTGAGCTTCCTTTCCATCTCCTCTTTCTATCTGCAAAAGGACTGCGTGGCGCTATCTGTGGAGAGTGAACACAGCTGGAGAAATGGAGTCATCCTGCTGCCATGTTCCCAGTAGGTGCTCATTAAGTGCATATTCAGCTGAGCTGGGGACTCAAGACTATGCTTTCTGAAGCTCATTTTGTTTCTCAGTAGGGAAACTAACATGACATCTATACACTTTTGACTAAGTTGTTCCTGTCTTACTGAAGGTGTTATTCATTTGAAATTGGAATAAAACATAAAAGAGAAAACATTTTAGAGCAAATAAAGTTAATTGCTATAAAATGGTATATGTCACAAAAATTAAGGGTTAAGCCAGTTTTCTCCATTTCCAATTTTATGGTAATCATTAAAATACAGATATTGATAAAAGTGTTTTTGTGGGTTAATAAACATCAGCTCCATTAATTAATTCATGCTAGGCATTTTGAAAAGAGAATATGGTGTTGAACTTTTAATTAAAACCAACAATTTGATTTCTATGTGGATCGACTGCCACAGTGTTAATGCATTGAACTTCAAACACACTTTATCCGTGGACTTCATGGACACAAGTTCTGAAAAACACACTATCCTTTTGAGTTTTCTTCCCAAAATAGGCACCATAATAGTAATTTTGAGAATAATGACAGATTCCTGTGGATGGAAATCAGTGAAGAAAGTGATTGCCTGGTCTCCTATTCCAGGCAATTACCTGAAAACTTAGAGACATAAGGCAACTATTTTGATATACTTATGTATTTTGTAACTGGAATTTGGAAAGAGCTTGTGGGAACATCCTGTTTCTGTTTTTCAATATCTACAAAGTTAGGTGAGAATAGTCGCGGGCTGAAGACTTGGACTTACCTGAAGACTCGTTCTCTGAAGCCTGGTCGTTGTTATTGCTGTCAGTCGGGATATCCACTGGGGCCAGGGGCCAGAGCGAGGTGCCAGTTCTCCATGTGGCTGTCTGAGCTTCCTCACAGCTAAGTCTAGGTTCCTCTAGAGACAGAGAATGCGCCAAGAGACCAGGCAGAAAGTGCAACAGCTTACAGTTTGGTGATAAAAACAGGTTTATATGTGAGGTGTGATCAAGCAATGTGGTGAATATTTAAATTTAACAAAGCAATTATTGTAAAATAATGAATTCATTTCCATTACTCCCTTTCAAAACAGTCTTCTTACTTTAAACACGTGGGGGGTGGGTAATATTTTGAGGGAGATTAATGGCAATGTATCTTTCACTTTAATAATTTTTAAAATGTGAACATTAATCATATATCTTGACCGCCCCTTGTATCCTATTACTGTAGTGCCAGTGTTGGACACATCAGAAACTCGGGAAGGAAGACTCAGTGGGAGCACAGAGGAGGAATATTTACTCCAGAACGGGATTCATTGAGATGGACTGGGCAGGGAGCTGTGTTGAAAACAGAAAAGGACTTTAGAGAATGCCATTATTTAGCTCTCTGAGTCATTAGTCAAGTCTGCTTCACATGCTAGCCATTCTGATTTAGTTGATCTAGTGTACAAATTTGACATCTGTATCTTTCAAAACTCTCGAGTGAGTCTAATTTGCAAACTAGATCCTGAAGCAAAACGCGACGGTTCATTGTGTGCGTTGGTTTGTCTGGGTCGTGGTCTGCCTAGACACTAGATCAAATGCTCTTCTGGAGATATCTGGGAGGGTGTTTTGGGATAAGACGAATGTGTGAATCGGTTGAATAGGTAAAGCAGATTGCCCTTGCTGACAGGCGGGGCACATCCAATCCGATAAAAACCTAAATAGGACAAAAAGGCTGACTGCCTCATTAGTAAGAAATTCTCCTCCCTCACTGCTTTAGTTGGGATGTCGATCTTTTCTATCCTTTGGATTTGAATTAAAACACCAGCTCCTCTTTGGTCTCAAGGCTGCTGGCTTTCAGAGTGGGTCCTACACCATTGGCAACAGTTTGCTCACTGCAGATCTTGAAACACTTAGGCTTCAAGAATTGTATGACCCAATCCTTTTCCAATTCTTCTCCCTCACCACCTCAGGAGAACTTTGACTAATATGCAATGATTTGGAATCCAGCTCCTTGCCAGCTCCAACACTGAAGAAGTAGTTCTCCGCTGTCCAAGATAATGAAGTGTTACTACCTCAGTTCCCTCGGTTCTCCTCATTGGTCCCAATAATGGAAAATGTTATGGAAAGATGTGGGATGGTGAGGGTGGGGATGACAGGCAGGAGACAGAGGCAGTTCCACTGCCATTGCTGCTAGGACAGACGACAGGGGAAGTCCTGGGGTGGAGGGTTAGGAATTTGAGCTCTCTTGGAAGTGAAAGCACACCTTACATCAGCCTGCATGTGGCATACGCTCATTGGCTTAGGATGCAAGATAACGGGCTTGGGAACTGTTGAAAGATGGAGAAAGCTAATCCTTTAAAAGGACAGCTTTTCGCAGAGGTCCTGTGATAACTATAGTGCTGGACAGGCATGTGCCGAATGTTGATAAAAGATCCTCAAGTTAAAATGAAGGTATCTAAGCAAAGAATGAACAGGAAATCAGGCTGAGTATAAATAATATGACATCAAATATGTCTCTGGCAGTGCAAAGCATTGCAATCTGTGGAGAGATCTAGCAGCAAAATCCATATAATCAGCACATGGCTGTTACCCAGTTACTTTTGGGAGAAATGCATTCTGTGATGTGGAAATTAGCTCTGCTCATTCTTCACTCATGCTGGAATGTATATTGACCTATGTGTAGCATATATTTTTATATTCAAACAGGGAGTCATTTTGCAGTGTTTATCAGAGACAATGTGCATAAACCACTTGCCATCTTCTGATGAGAGTTTGCAGTATTTAAACTGAACATGTAAATGAATTCTTCTGGTTTTTCAGTTTTTCCACATGACTGAGCATTTCCAGCATTAGAAAGGCTTGCTTACCTTGCCTCACACCCTAAACACTCACACACACACACACGCACATGCACGCACACACGTATGCACACATGCACACACATGACACATGCATACACACACGGAGAAGAGCGCTTTCTATGATAATTCACTGCTTGTTTGTGCACATGGGAGATATACGTGGGGAGGAAGATATCACTGAAAACCAAGCAGTTCATATTTTGGAAGCCAAGTCTGCTAAAAACCAAAATGCTCTCTCAGTGAGCTAATGACAGTTGATCCTAAGTGAACTCAGTCTTCTAGTTCAAGGTCAGCTGTTCAAGTAGCAGGGAGAAACCCTCTGAAATTCATTCGGGTCCAAAGAATTTGGCTTCCTGTTCTTAGAGCAGTGCATGGAAATTTCTTTCCACAACTATCCATGAAACCATTTCACATAATTCCAAAAATATTTCTAAATAATTTATCATGCCTAAGCTACTGTTTATGACTAGGCCATTTTTGCTATGCAAGATTTCTTTATCTTTTATATATTTTTCTCTTAAATATTTTTAATTTGGCAAGTATATTTGTATGTTAGATCAGAAACCCAGGGTAAATGAGGTTATTTTGTAAAGTGGTATTGAAATATTTTTAAGTGTATTTGAATCATTCCTGTAGTGCTCTTTCCCACTAGAAACTTTATTTGGGATTATTTTGGTTGCTAAAATACTCCACTGCCATTAAAAAAATTAAGTGTAAAATATACAACAACTCTGTTAGTCTCCATTTGTGGTCCGCAAGGGTTCATGAGAAGCTCTTTTGTGGTCTAGAAATTTTATTAACTTGGACAGTTTCAATATAGTGCCTTCTTGTTCCTGAGCGGGATATATGTCTAAGGATAGCAAAGTCCAAAACAGTAGCGATATATGGACTCCAGGCAGGGATTGTTCAAGGGAAATTCCTTGGTACATGTTACCCAAGGAAAAATACTCGTACTCTCTTCAGACTCATCTTTTCCATATAGTGTTTGGATCATGCCTTCTAAGAATCAGTTATGTATGCTAAAAATGAAAACACACTCAATTTACTGAAGAGATGTACCACAACCCACACCTCTTTCATTCTTTTTTTCTTGCACTGCTGTCATAAAATACAATAGGCTAGAAAGCTTGAACAGCAAGCATTTATTTCTCCTGGTTTTGGAGGCTGGAAGTCTGCAGTCAAGGCTCCAGCAGATCCAGTGCGTGGTGAGGCCCCGCTTCCTGGCTTGCAGGCAATTGTCCTCTTGTAACCTCAGACAGCAATGAGCAGAAAAAGAGGTCTAAACTCTTTGCTGTCTCTTTCTATAAGGGCACTGAGCCCATCCTGTGGGCTGTGGACTCTGCTCTCATGGCTGTCACATCCCATAGACCCTGCCTTAGGACACTGATACATTGGGGACTAGGGTTTCACATTCAGTCCACAACAACTTAGTCCTCTGGCTTCTCTCTTCCTCCAGATTCATTTAATGTTCAGATTAAGGACATCAGATTAAGCATACACATTATGTTTCTTTTCTCCCAAGAACCCACTGGAACAATTGTAAGGGACGGGAAGAGAATAAATGGAATGCGAGTGTCAGAGTGCACCTGACTGCCAAAACTGTCTAAGAGAAGGAAACCTGATGATGGAGTGTCAATAACGCATGGGACAAAGTCAAAGTCCCTGCAGCTTGGAGTGGGTGCAAACCGCAACTTCTACCCTAAACCCAAAATACCAGACTCAGAGAGAGTGGCCGTGTGTATTTGGCAATTGGCTGAAAATTCCTAGGCCAGAATATGAACTGAAAGTTGCCAGACAGGGGCATCCAAGTCTTCCAGTGCCAGACACTCCTAGCTCCTGGTCGTCTTGATCTTTAGCAAATCCCAGTAACCAGCAAACCCTATGTTCAGACCCAGAGCTGCCAATTAGCCATTAATAGGAAGACTAATAATTATAAAATGACCACCACCACAATCACAAGCAGCTTTATCACATATCAATCATTTGCCATATTTCCTTAAGAAAAGACACACACATGGGGAATACTGTCCTTTCCGACCTTACTCTCTCCTTCCCAGGAGGCCACCACTCCTCTGACTTTAGTGTCCATCACTACCACGCATCTTTTGACACTATTCATATACTGATTCCGTGGGCACAGAATAAAATGTTATTTGTCATGTTTTTGCATTTTCGACAAGCAACGTTTTGCGGACACAATTCTACTACTTTTCTCAAAAGTTGACACAAGTAAATCTATTTAGCTCACTTTGGATACATCAAAAATTTATTTCATCCAACTCTTTTCAATTTTTAAATATTACCACCATCGCTGCAGTGAATATTCTTGTACAGATCTTTGAGCAAATATGAAACCATTTGTCTCAAGTCACCTTCAGGAGGGCACTTGGCTGATGCTAAGCAGGCACAAGTTTAACTCTACTAAGAATGGCCCAGCTAACCAGATTCCTTTTTTATGGTTGGCGATTAGGTATGGGAGAAGCGATCTCTGCTGGGGCTTTGTTTTGCATTTTCCTTATTACTAGAGAGATTATCTTTTTTCCCCCATTCGCATCTATTTTATAAATTGACTCTTGATGTCTTGCAAATTTGTTCAATCACTCTGGTTTGTCTTACTTATACTGTAGGAGTTCAAATATTTATCTTAATAGATATTGCATAAAATACAGTACTGACAATACATGTGAAAGAACACCGTGTAGGAATTACAAGCATGTATTTTGTCACTCATGTTTTATTGGATACATGCTTAATGTGTTGGACTTTATTGAGTGCTTTTTTATCTTTTCATTTTATGGAAAAAAAGTAAAACTAAGTTTCATAACAAGATGACAGAATGGCAATAGTTAATACATTGCATTTTATTATCTTTAAAGTAGTTACAGAGTACAAGATACGGACATAAAAAATTCTCCAATTGATACTAGTGCAAACCTTCCTTTTCTATTAACTAAGAGATGCTAATAGTATAGCTAACTTGCATTTTCTCCCTTTTCCTTTCCTTCCTTTCCCCTTTTCCCCATCCTAGTTCTTCTTTTTCCTTTTTAACAATTTATTCCCATTTTGCAATATCTATTATACATTTTAGACCTTATTTACTCTTTTGATTTCCCATACCAGGGAGACAATACAATGTTTACACATGTTAATCTGATTTCACTAATGAGCACAGTCTCAGATTGAATCCATTTACCTACATATGTCTCAAGTTTATCCCTCTTTATGGCTGAGTAGTACTCCATTGTATAAAAATACCACATCTTTTTTATCCATTCATTGATTGATGGCATTTGGGTTGTTTCCAAGATTTGGCTATTACTAATTGTGCTGCTATAAACATGGGTACACATACATTGCTGTGGTATGATGTTTCTAATTATTCTATGAAGATATCCAGAAGGGGAATAGCTGGGTCAAAAGGGACCTCTAATCCTAACTTTGTGAGGAATCTCTATACTGATTTCCACAGTGGTTGCACCAGTCTACACTCCCACCAACAGTGGCAAAGTGTTCCTTTTTCCCCACAGCCCTGCCAGGATTTGTTATTGATTGATTTCTATTTTTTAATTTTATTTTAAAGATAGTAAAATCCAACAAAACTTAACAAAACAAAGTCAATCAAAACAAAGTAGTAAAACTGGTACAGAACTTCAAAGCAGGATACTAGGAAAACAATAGCTACTATAGTATCTTGTTATCTTCCCAATAGTTGACTATTCCATCAGGTATAGTAAAATCAAACCAAAAACAAAACAGAATAAAACCAATCAAAACAGAATATTGAATAAGGCAAAACAATTAATCAGAATAAAGCAAAACCATGAGAACAATATTGGGCCTCAAAGACAAGATAGAAGGGAATCCCCTATATTTGCTACGTTGCACACTGTCATTCTCCCAAAAGGTGTTCAGACTGCCAGCCCCATGCCTGCAAAATCAACCAAACAATACAAGCATTTAGTTGCTTTATGCACCTTAGTTGCTATCAACTTGGCCAGTCCTCCGAACCAGCAGGTTGCTTATTGCAGGGGTGGGGTGGTGGTGGTGGTGGTGACGGGGGAGCATTGATTCTCAGCACGCATGCTGGTAGGCTCACAGGAGGCGCAGATCTTTCTCTTCCTGGAGTCTGCACCACTTGCACCACTCACCAGGAAGGTGTCTTCTGGTTGGATTCCTCTATTTCTTGATAATACCAAGTCTTTCTGGAGTGAGATGGAATCTCAGTGTTGTTTTAATTTGCATCTCTCCAATGACCAGTGATGTTGAACATTTTTTTGTATCTTTATTTGCCATTTACATTTGTTCATCTGAGAAGTGTGTATTCATCTCAGATGCCCATTTTTTAATTAAGCCTTTGAATTTGGGGGGGAATCTGATTTTTTTTCTATTGGTTTCATGTTTTAGGTAGTTCTTTTTCTGAGGGACAATTGGCTAAAATCTTTTCCAAGTCTGTGGGCTGTCTTTTCACTCTGTTGGTGATTTATTTTTATGTGAAAAAGTTTTTTAGTAAGATGACATCCCAATTGTTGATTCTTTGAAGTATTTCTCGTGTGATTTGGGTTTTGTTCATGAACTCCTTACTTACACCTGTGTCTTCAAGATTTCTACCTACTTTCTCTTCCAGTAAATTTAGTATTTCCATTTTAATATTTATGATTAGATCCATTTTGATTTTAGTTTAGTGCATAGTGATAGACATGGGTCTAGCTTCAGTCTTTGGCATGTAGAGAGCCAGTTTTTCCAGCACCATTTATTAAAGAGGCTATCTCTCTTCCAGTAAACATGTTCAGCCCCTCTGTCAAAGACAAGGTAGCTGAGTATGTGTGTAGTTGTGTGTGCATTTTGTATCCTGTTCCACTGATCCTCAGGTCTGTTTTTTTTTTTTGCCAATACCATGCTGATTTTATCACAATAGCTTTGTAATATAATTTCAAGTCAAGGATTGTGATGCCTCCTGCCTTGCCTTTGGTATTCGGAATCACTTTTGCTATTCTAGGTTTTATCTGGTTCCAAATGAGTTTTAGGAATATTTTCTCCACTTTTGAAAGGTATGTTAATGGTATTCTGCTTAGGAAGGCTTTAAATCTGTGTAACAATTTTGGGAGTATAGCCATTTTCACTATATTGGTTCTTTCTTTTCATAAGCAAGGGATATCATTCCATTTTTTGGATATCCTCTTCAATCTCCTTTTTCAGAGTATTGTAATTTTCAATGTATGACTTTTTACTTCCTTTGTTAGATAGACTCCTAAGTATTTCATTTTTTTTTGGATGCTATTGTGAAGGGAGTAGTTTTTATAATTTCTCTCTCAGTGAGTTTGTTGTGTACAGCAATGCTATTGATTTTTGAATGTTGACTTTGTTGTATCCAGTTATGCTACTGAGTTTGGTTACTAAATCTAAAAGTTATTTGGTGGAGTTTTTGGGGTCTTCTATGTAGAGTATGATGTCACTGCAAATATTGATAGTTGAATTTCTCCTTTTCCTTTTCTTATTCTTTTTATTTCTCTCTCTTGTCTAATTGCTCTGGCTAATATTTCCAGAACTATAATGAATAGGAGTGGTGATAATGGACATCCTTTTCTTGTAACTGATTTTAGAGTGAAAGCTTTCAGTGCTTTTCATTTAACAATGCTGGCTGTTCGTTTGTCATAGATTGTTTTTATCAGATTAAGGTAAAGACAATCTATTCCAATTTTTTGTAATGTTTTTGTCATACGTGAGTTATGGACTTTGTCAAAAGTTTTTTCTACCTCTATTGAGATGATCATGTGATTTTTGTCTTTGGCTCTGTTAATATGGTGTATTACATTTATTGATTTGCATATGTTGAAACATCTCTGCATTGCTGATATGAGTTCTGCTTGGTCATGGTGTATTATCTTCTTGGTAATTGACTACATTCTGTTTTCTAGTATCTTGCTGAGGATTTTTGCATCTATGTTCATTAGGGAGATTGGCCTATAGTTCTCTTTTTTGGTTGGATCTTTCTCTGGTTTTGATATCAGGGTAATAGTTGCCTCCAGGAATGAGTTAGGGAGTGTTGCTTCCCTTTGAATTTCACTAAAGAGCTTGAGAAATATTGGCATTAAATCTTCTCTAAATTTCTTATAGAATTCAGCAGTGAATCCGTCAGGACCTGGGCTTTTCTTTGTTGGTAAGTTTTAAATTTAAATTTAGATTTCCTTAACTGATATTTGGTTATGCAGAATTTTTACATCCTCTTGATTCAACTTTGGTAATTCACATGTGTCTAGAAATCTGGTCATTTCTTCTGTATTTTCCATTCTGAGAGTCAAGATCTTTTAAGTGAGTACTGATAATCCAAATTTCCACAGGATCTATAGTGATTTTACCCTTTTCATTCCTCAATGCATGAATTTGAATCTTTTCTTTCCTCTTTTTTTTTTGATGATTTTGGCTAAGGGTTTATCAATTTTATTTATTGTTTCAAAGAACCAACTCTTCAATTCATTAATTCTCTGTATTATTTTGTTAGTCTCAATTGCATTACTTTCTTCTCTAATCTTTATAATTTCCTCTTTTCTATGGACTTTG
The DNA here is from genome assembly GCA_004363535.1 of Dasyprocta punctata. Classification (NCBI taxonomy): domain Eukaryota; kingdom Metazoa; phylum Chordata; class Mammalia; order Rodentia; family Dasyproctidae; genus Dasyprocta; species Dasyprocta punctata. The sequence continues at coordinate 1,728 of RJWM01032058.1, read as the reverse complement.
GGTTTGACTTGCATTTCTGGGATAAATCTAAATTTGTCTTTCTACCTTTTAGAAATTGCTGAATTAATTTGCTAGCACATTTCTGCTCTTATGTTTATAAATGAGCTTGAGCTCAGTGTTTTTCTTTTTTTTTCTTTGCATGGCCTGTGTTTAGAACACGAAGGGTGTATTAGCCTCAGAAAATAAGTACAGTAAGTGGGAGGAAGGAATTAAAGCAACTGCTGTCATTTTCTCTCCCAGGCAAATATAGGTGTCCTCATCCTTGGAAATCTGTGTAAACAAGTTGATAACTGGATGTCTTGATAAACAGATGATTGATATTTGCTGGGAGGAAAGCTTATTTTCAAGATTCTCTTAGCAAGATGTTTCTGATTTATGATCCTTAATGATAAACGTATAATGCATGGATTTGTGAGGTGTACAGCATATATATATAAACTATGAAATTATCCAGGATATAAATGGAGATGTTTCATGACCCAAGAGTTCCCTGCCATGTGAAGTAAGAACCCACATACATCAGTTAGAGGCTTCAGGTTTCAGTTATTGCTCCACCAGGGAAGTGGCTTTGGAGAGGAAGACACTGGGCAGAAACTGTCTTTCCAAGGTTGCCTCTGGGCTTCTCATCGTGTTTGTGCTTCTCTTTGAGTTTTTCATTGTCTGCACTTGATTAATGTAGTTGACTGCTAATCAATATTAGCAGCTGGGCTAGTAGAGATATTACTGAATTATAAATGATCTTTAAAGATACGTTCCAAGAAGCAATCACTTTCAGGACTGTATTTGTTATCACAATGTTGACAACCTTGATATCAGGACTTTAATATCCGGTGGAATAATGAAATTTCTACCCAACACAGATTTTCTCTGCCTTTGTTCTATAATAACCCAATATTGCTTTAGGTTGGTGAATGGTGATATTTTCTTGGTCCCTTTTTATCTAAAGATTTTTAAGAGGGTTTCTTTTTCTTGCAATAGAATTTCTTAAATGTGAGACTAAAATGGCAAGGGAGAGGTACTTATCTGAGAGGGAAAACTTGTTAGCTGTTAGCCTTGAAGTCACTCTTCTGCGGCTCAGAGCTGATGGGCTACAGGTTGTGTATGGGCCATTGGCCGCTCATTGCAGGTTGACAGGAAGGTGACAAGAATCTAATGAAAGTGCTTTGTGGAGGTGAACACTGGAGATGATAAGATCATTCACATAAAGTCAGAGAATCACAAGATCTCAAATACATGTGAGTGACTCCAATTGCTTGTGGGGGAGGGGAGGAGATGCTCATTCCGTTTATTTTTTTTCCAGTTCTCTCCAGGAATGTCTCACTGATGGTTCAGTGTTTATACATTTTTTCCATATCTGTTCTATTACTGAACATAAAAATAAGAATGTGTGGAGTCTATTGGTATTCAGAAAAGATGACCCATTTTTATATTATGGAAATTTGTCAATCATACAACTTCCATTATTTGTTGTAGGTTATTAGTGGTATTTGTTAATGAGCATTTGGAGTATCAGCTGTGCCCAGTGCCCCTATCTAGGGCCAGGTTAATTTTGGGGTTATATCTGCTTCCACTTAATTAAGTTCCATCCAATACTGATACCCACTTGTGTGCCTGGGTCTGGTTTCCCAAATTGCCTGGTACATTCCCTGAGTCAGAGACTGGGTTGACGCTTCTCTTGATTTGCCATGGCACTACCCATAGTAACTGCTATCTGAATTGATGGCAAAG
>RJWM01032057.1:0-21828 GCA_004363535.1 Dasyprocta punctata | reverse complement strand
TGACTTAAAGTTATACTTGAAATGGACAAAAATGATAAAGTATATGAAAGAATCAAAATTATTATTGTTAAAATGGGGCTTTCAAGTTTATTTAAAATAGTTATGTGGAATACTACCTTTTGTTTCTCTTTAGAAAGTCCTCCAATAGGGCTGGGAGTTTGGCTCAGCAGCTTAAGCACCTGCCTGGCAGGCGCAAGGTTGTGAGTTTGATCCCCGGTGCCACAAAAAAAAAAAAAAAAAAAAAAAAAAAAAAGAAAGTCCTAGAAGGATACAGAAGACATTAAATCTTTATACATGTCTCTAATGATTCAGTTATGCTAATAACTTCAAATGTAAGTATTACTCATAAGAATTTTCAGATATGGACAAGTAAAAAGTTGTGTATATCTTATTTAAATAAATGATATATAGATCCTAATAACAATGTGAAAGCTGATAGAAGTCTTCAAGAAGACAGTTGTAGAATAAGCAATGAAGAAACATTTGGAAACAGAAGAAAAACTGTTATCACCTTCTCCAGGCCTTTTCTATCACTTTGTCTTACCAGAGGAAAGGATGGACATGTCAAAATAATGCAGATAGTTAGACACCATCCATTTTTGTTAACTTTAGTGTCAAAAGACCCTTTTTTCCTTTCCCAGTGTCTAATTTACACTGTAAATCCAGGAGACTTAATCCATTATCTTGACAGTAAATTTGCCACTGGAGAATCATCCACTCTTTATCTCCTAGATTCTGTGCTCTGGAGATCTCTATTCCACCTTAGATGTGAAGCCCATCAAAATATGGTCTCTCTTCAGGGATTGTGTTAGGAATGGGTTCCTACATTGACTCACTCAGGGTCAATGAAACTCTGTCTAAGACTCTGAGAAAGAACTATCACATTTTCTAAATGGATTCGAAACAGACGCTATGCAAAATACATTAAAAGTGAAGTTCTGAATGAGACTCTAAGACTATTAGGTAATAGATACTTAGTAGAACTCAGATATAGCATTCCAAAATATTAATTGAATCATTTGGCTGCTATTACAAAATGTAACAGACTTGTTGACATAAAAAATAGAGTTTACAGTTTTGGAGACTACAAAGTTCAAGGTCCAGACATTCTCAGTTTCTATATTTGGTGAACATCTACTTCCAAGTTCACAAATAACTGTCCTTTTCCAGGGTCCTTATGTGTCAGAGGGTATGAGAGAACTCTATGGAGCTTTATAAAAATAAGGGGACTAGTTTTATTCATGAGAACTACATTTTCATGACATAATCAGCTTTTAAAATCTTACCTCTAATCACATTAAGGATTCTACTGCAACATGTGAATTTTGGGGTAATATAACTGTCATGGTTTATGTCTGGGTCGACCCCCAAGCATCATACAGTCATAGAGGCAGCTGAATCTAGCATTTGTGATTGGTTCATTGTCCAGCACTGTGATTGGCTGTGTGAGTGCTGCACCTGCCCAGGGATGGAGCCGGCATGCAATATAAGTGAAGGAAGGAGGCGTGCTTCTTCTCCCTTTTGCCCTGTTTGCTCTTGTTGCTTGTGGCTACCATGAACAGCTGCCCTTCTGTCATGCCACACCTGGAGCCAGCTGAGCATGAACTGAAACCTCCAACAAACCATAAACCAAAATAAACCTATCCTTCGCTAACTTGGGGCATCAGGTATTTTGTGTCAGCAACGAAAGAAAAGTGACCAAGACAGAATTTGGTATCAGAGGAGTGGGATCATTGCTATAACTATGACTGACCATGTGGTTCAAGAGCCTTTGGGATTAGCTTGTGGAAAGAATTTGGAAAAGTTTGGAGGTGCTGCCTGAATGTATAGAATTGGAATGACTTAGGCTGTTCTGCATAGGGTATTCTAGTAGGAGCTCAGGGGACCAGAAGGCTGATAGAAAGCATGCTGGCAAAAATCAGGCTCGGGAGGTTTCTGCTGGGAAGAAGGACTACATTGGTTGCTGGACTCCATACGATGTATGTTATGGCTTGGCAGAAAGTTTGTCTGTATTTTGCTCATGTCCAGAGACTTTGCCTGAAACTAAGATTAAGGGCAGCAAACTGACTAATCTGGCAGAAGAAATTTCAAGGCAGTTGAATATTGAGGTGGTGACATAGCTATCGTTGGGGCTTTTAGCCGGATTTGTGTTTTGAACCAAGAACCAAGAGCCCACAGGATGATTTAAAATGTTGTGAGTTTGGCCAGAAAGAAAGCTCCAATAAAGCTATGGGATGTAAAGATAGAGCTGAGATCTTGATTGCTGAGAAGGAACAGGAGAATAGAAAAGATGGCCTGCAGGCATTATGGGAAGTAGTGGCAGACCTCCATCCTTTGCAGCCTCACAATTGCAAAACTGAATGACTTTGCTAGGAGAAGAAAGCTGCAGAGTGCCATGTTCCAGAGTGGTGGCGGAGGTCACAGGAGATTACAAAGTGGCAGTGGCTGCACCAGGTTCCAGAATGGTGGTGACATACAGAAGCTGATCCTCAAATCAAGTTGAGAGTGCTCAATGACCCAGGAACTAGACCCCTATGGCCAAGAGAGAGGATAGCTTGGCTACTGCTCCAGCTGGCAGCAGACCTTGGCAGCATCCACATGGCACTGGTTTTAGATACATGAAAAATGCATACATTCTGAGGTTAAAAATGCTTCCATTCCTATTTTAGAAGGCCTGAGAGGCCAGGCAGTGAGCCCCTGAGAGGGCTGTGTGTGAAGCTGTGAGTGTGAAGCCAAAGATGCAATGGAGAACCCAGAAATTTGGAAATGTTAGGAGCATGGATTGTCTAAGAAAACCTGCAAGGAGAGAGAAAAAACCAGCCCAAGAGAGAAGCTGTGGAAGCTAAAACCCCTGGAAGTGCCATGGGGGTAGAGTCACTGAAGCCTTTTGGAACTCACAACCAGATTGCTTCTGATGCTGAGTGTGGAACTCCAGGATTTAATGTTTGCCCTTCTGGGTTTTGGACTTCCTTTGATCCCAATCCTTTGTATCCCATTTGTACCCTTTGGAATGGTACTGTTTATCTTGTACCATTGCATGTTGAAAGTGTTTAACTTTTTTTTTTCATTTGTATAGGGGCTTCCAGCTAGGAGTTTGCCTTAGATCTCAGATGATACTTGGGATTTGGACTTTTCAGCAATGCTGAACCTGTTAGAACTTTGGCAACTCTTGGGGATGGATTAGATGTCTTTTACATAAAGGATGTACATGAGTCTTTGGAGGGCCAGGGATGGAATATTATGGTTTGTGTCTGAGTGGGCCCCCAAGTGTCATGCAGTCATGGAGGCAGCTGAATCTAGCATTTGTGATTGGTTTGTTGCCCAGTGCTGGGATTATTAGTGTGCGTGCTGCACCTGCCCAGGGGTGGAGTCGGCATACAATATAAGGGAGGGAAGAAGGCATGCTTCTTCCCCCTTTTCCCCTGTTAGATCTTGTTGTTCGTGGCTGCCATGAACAGCTGCCCCTCCATCATGCCACCATGCCTTGGAGCCAACAGCGTATGAACTGAAACCTCCAACAAACCATTAGCCAAATAAACTTATCCTTCCGTAATTTTGGGCATGAACCATTTTGTCTCAGCAAGGAGAGAAAAGTAACCAAGACAATACCCATTTGATTCATAACCCTCCTAAAGCCTCTACCCTCTTGAAAGTGTAGGAGCATCTACTATTGAGGTTGGCAAGATGATTCTGCTAAAATTTTCTTTGGGTAGTTCCTATAGAAGAATATATTGAGAGAAAGAGAGAGAGAGAGAGAGAGAGAGAGAGAGAGGCAGAGAGACAGAGACAGAGAGAGAGACAGAGACAGACAGAGAGACAGACATTTTTTCTCAAATTTTTTCTAACCATTAACCTTATACAGGGACTTCATCTGAAAACTTGGTGAGTTTAAAATGCTTCTCTGCTTCAGTTAGGGAAACACAGTGTCCAGAGTTTAAATACATTTAGAAAATCCTAAAAATAAGATAACCTTAGGATTAGGGAGGACTCTGTTAATGGAAATGAAAGTGAATGTTGTTCTTGTTTGGGAACAAGTGCTTTGGCTGAGAAAAGAATGCATGTACAATTGCTGTGATTCAGAAATGAACCAAGATGGGGAAAAACCTGACGTTTTTGTTTTATGTGAAGAACTGCTAAGAGAGAAGTTGGGACACCCATGTAATGCCTGCATAGAAATGACTCATTAAACTTTGGAGGTCCAAGGAAGTTTAGGCAGCTAACACAAACTACCCTGCCTCTGTTTCTCATGAACCTATGAAAGTGTCGGGTAGGGAAAGAATCAAAGCAATTAGTTCATAGATCCAGAAAGCAAGAATTACCTTATAAGGGTTCTCAGTGATATAAGAACTGACCTTTCTATCCTCTTCTTCAACCTTTCTATTCTGACTCTATCTCCCTTTAATTAAATCATGAAAAAAATCTTGTCTGATCATATGAGACGGAGGCACCTAGAAGACAGCCAGTCACTAGGTTGTAATGGTAATATTTGCACCCCTGCATCCCACTATTTCAGTGCATAATCTACTCAGAATTTCTCAATAGCGGTGCTGGTGATTAAATTATTTTTGTATAGGCTTTACATGGAAGGTATCTTAGTTAGATATACTTTGAATAATGAATAACCTTTTTCTCCTTAATATCAAATACTTCTATTGAATAACAATAATATATTTTTGAAAGATTTCAAATTTCTCAATTCCCTTTCATTAGGCTGGCTCCTTATAATATAAAAAAATACAACAATGATGGCAATTATGACTATTACAGCATCAGTAACTACTACTGCTCTGTCCATTAAAGATCAGAAATGTGGAATAATGCACTGACAGGAATACTAAAAGGGTACAAAATCTGCTTTTCAAAAATACCCTCGCTTCCACAAGTAAAACAAAATTATGTCACTAGTTGTAGATTGTAGCTGGAATGGGATTTGCTACTTTGTGCCGAAGTGATAAAATTCTTCTGTAGAATTTTCCAACTTCTCTCCCCATTCTATGCAATGGAGAAGATGATGATTTCAAAGAAATGATTCTGTGTGTTAATACTTTCTCAGTTTGTCTGGATCTTTCATCAACTGTGCAAAGAACATCCTTCCAAATGACTGTAGATTTGTTCAGATGCAAGTCACTAGATATTTGTGAGGATTTTGAAACTGTAACATAGCCTACCTGACAACAGCTGAGAGCTACCTGTAACAGTTTGGTTACATGCAGGCAGCTTCCCAATTTGGTTCAGCAGGTGCTGATGTTGCAGGGTTTTGGAGATAGTAAAGCTCAGTGTGGCTTTAGATCAGAGGAACCCATGCCCCACAGGTAACTCTCAATTTATAAGGAGTAGAAATTGATGGATAAACACCACAAATGGTCACTCCTTGGTGTGGTAATTGATTCTGAAATGTATTTATAGTCCTCTGAGATTCCACACAGCATGGACCCAAGTTGCCTATATTTTAGAAACATCATTTAAGCAAATTTAATTAATATATAAACAGCATGATTCTGACTAATATGAGTTCTTTGTTCATTTTCCAGACTTTATTAGCTTTAATTTTTTTAGCTTTAATTTTTAAATTTGAATTTATTACTTTATATAATGTTTAAGAATGCAAAGAAAATGTTTTTCCAATCTATTGATTTCCAGTGAGTATATTGAAGATTCCAATAGTTTGTGTTAAATCATTGCATACTCTTTGATGTTTTCTTCCTGGACTTATAAACAGTCATTTCCTTATATTGTCAGATGCTGTACCTTCCCTACTACTGTTACTACAAGCTCAAGGTCACCATGATTTAAACAGTTTCTCAAAAGACAATTTATCCTTTCTCATAATTTATAAAGCCATATGATTTATATTATTTAGAAAACACATGTATGAAATATTGAAGATATCAGTGTTAGGATACAGTACATTTGCAGACCTACTGAAATACAGAATTATGAGCTGCAATTCTCTGCTTCAAACTACAAAAACATTTGCAAAATAACAAACTTTTACCACAATAAAAGAGGTATAAAACCTCATTCATAAATAAATTTCCAGTGTTCTCAGAACATGTTGTGTTTTTCTCAAACATGTAAGAGCCTGTAAAGTGAAAATAAACCTAATATAAATGTCAGAAATGAGAGTCAATCCTTCTTAATTTAAAATGGTAGCAGGGAGATGAAGGTTTCAGATATTTTCAAGACCCTGGAAATGAGATTAAACTACTATTTCTTTTGGTTAAAATACAACAATATACTCAAATGACAAACACACTTTGTCCAGGGAGCCAGTATTAAGCCAACTATTTTCTTGTGGTTTAAAGAAATTATAGTTATTGGACCATAATCTAATACAGAGGCAAAACAAATAATAGCCTTTCAATGCCAGTTTCTCCAACTTCTCCAGAAATAGTACACGTTAGCAGAAAACTGTTTACTATTCTCCTCATGCAACATATTTTTTATTTAACACTCTTTGTGCTCTAAATTAAAAATCACATTTTCTCAGAGACAGTTATAAAGTTTTTCTTTTTTTTTTTTGATATTATTCCTGAAAATCTCTTCCACTTCTCAACTACAAATTTGAGAGATTAACCAAGATTGAACCTTAAAGTTAATCACAGTATCTCATTTCTTTTTCCAATTTACAATGTAAGAATATAACTAAGCTTATTAATGAACATGGGAGTAGCTTGGTGAGTGGAAATATGGCTTGTCAGACAAGTGGAATAGGGTTTCTAAAACAAATTTCCTTATGCTTTAGTGAAAATTTTGAGAAGTACAATATATTTTTTTTTCTGGATCATGTGAGTTAAGCTTTCCAAGGAACGAGCCCTGGGGTAAATGTGAATGCAACAGTAAGTACATTAAATAGAATCACTGAGAATCAGGGTTATTAGATTATCTGCCCTTGAGCTACCCTAAATATCGTTCCTCCAGTTTTATGAACCTGTATGTGCTTTTGCTTCTAGACATCTGTAAGACATTTATTTGTTTATGTATTTGTTTTTCTAACTTTTAGTTGAAAGTACCTTAGGAGGTACAGGAGTTTTGATTACGTTTTGATATTCTAAATAATTCATTATTTAGATAATATTTCATTAAAAAACAACAAAATGGAGAAATACACTTTTACTTCTGATAGTTATCATCTGAATTATGTTCATCCTCCAATAGTCATATAGTGAAGCCTTAACCCCAATTACCTCAGATGGGTGACTGTATTTGAAGACGAACCCCTTTAAAGAGGTGACTAACATAAGGCCTATAATGTGGGCCCTAATCTGGTCTGGATGAAGTTTTTGTAAGATGAGGGGTTTAAGGTACACAAGGAGCCATAAGTGTGCATATATACAGAGGTATGACCATGAAGATGTAGCAAGAGGATGACCGTTGGAAATTCCAGAAGAGAAAATTCACTTAATTTTTTATTTTCTAAGTCTTTATAATCATGAAAGCCAATTCTTCATGCAAGAAAAGGTAACTTTGATGGGTTAATTTTTGATATGTTAAACAAATTTGGAGATCAAACGTCACAAATTAGTAAAAGCAGGAAAATATAAAAATGGAGGAAACTGTCTCCTCTTCTGGGCATTTGAACCAGGCCAACAAAGCACATTTACTCTCCAGGACTACAAACTGTCTGACAGTTATTTGTACACATGTTCAAATATGTTTCCAAAAGATGATCTTAAAAGACTTATAGGTGACCCATTCAAAATTTCACATACTTGCAGATAAGCAAAAATAATCCCTAAATAAAGCCTTCTTATTCTGCCCTTTCTCTACTCAACACCTGGAGTAAAAAGAACTGGAATCATTTAGTGACAGCAAAAGATATTGCCTATCATATTTCTGCCTAGCCAGAAGCAAGTTTCTAAACTCAGCTGTAGTTCCATAAATCACACTAATAATCATTTCAGAGAAATATATGCAGATATCTATTACACAGAGTAATATTATCTTGAAGAGTTTTATAATAAAAATAGAATTATTAAAATAACTAATAGTCACAATGTCTCTTAACATCCTTATCTTTCATAAATGCAGTCATAATTTTACTAGGAAGGATGCATATATACAGAGGAAACAATTGCAAACTTTAAGAAAACTGATAATAGCGATAGTAGATTGAGCATATTAACACAACTTAGATCTGAAGTAAGGCAGAAATTTGGTTTACAAAATAATGGTGCATGAAATATCACACCAATACAAAGCAACACAGATCAAGGGAAAACAAAATTGTCCTTGTTCATGTTTAAAACTCTAGAAATGAATCTGCTTTTTTGAATTGCATATTAGATAACAATTTATGGATTTAGAAATTGCTTCCACTTTATAGAATTTCACACATGTCAAATGAGCTATAACATTAAATGATAAATAACAATATATTTACTAATAAAAATGTGTATACATATTCATAGCATCCACTTAATGTTAAGAGTACTGATTCAAGAGTACGAGCTGTTAATTTTCTGTTTATGTAAGGAAGCTACTGAAAGTGACAGCAGGAATGGACTTGTAAGAGGCCATTTAAAGGACCTGTATGAAATGAATCTTCATAGAAAATAAAATTTCATGCCGAAATTGAAAGTAGTATGCTTTTATCAGTATTATTAGCTATTTACTATGTACAACGATCTTAAGAGTTCCTTTATCAATTGTTTCAGACATTAATAAGGGAATATGAAAAAATAAAATGTGTTCCACATGGTACATGGAATTTTCTAAACTGTTATCGTACAATAAACACATTTCATAATACTTTAAATGAATTCATCAGCTTCTATTATTGTAGTTGCTATTTTTTATTATAAAAATAATAGAATGCTATTCAATATTAAAACAGTTTAAATAATAAAATAAAATTTCTTTATAATTATCCTTATAAAAGGACATTGTTCTAAAATTTTCATATCCCTGTATTTAATGTTTCATATACTAAGATGATTTTACTAAAACTAAGAGACATTGCAAATACTTTTTTACCACTGGCTGTTCCACCTTATGATAGATATTAGATATTTTTCTATAGCAGCACATTTAAAAATGTATTGCATATGTCTAAACTGCACAGGCATATTTTTACTTTAGGTGGCTAATTCTCTACAGAAAAATCTAGTTTTGATTTTCTTCTGTTTTTAGTAAATGTAAGTAAATAAATATACCACATTTAATCTAATTTACATCATATTTTCATCACTGATAGGCATATTTTTAATTTCTGAAAGAGGAAATGCTGAATCAAAATAAATAAATAAACTGCTAGAGTGGAAAAGTTCCAAACAGAAGTAGTAAATGTTACACTGTGATGAAATGTCCAGGCAGTTTTTCATTATAGTTGATATAGTATTAAACCCCCACCATTTGATATGTTTTGATCCTTATAAGCAAAATGCCTTTCAGATAAGTTTTTCTGATTACAATCCTATCAGTGCCTATAAGATTGTTTTTTCCATTCTCTTCACAAAAATGAAGATTACCATTTTTTAAAAATTTAATAATGATTAAAAAAATTTCATACTCTTCTAATTCTTTACTTGATTTCTGAAACATAGATTTATTTTGTCTTCAGACCACTTATAATTTTTAATTACAGAATTGTTCTGATTGTCATAATTATTTATATTTGGTTGATATTTTGGAAATATTTTTCCTAGCAAATTTCTTGTGGCTTTGTTAGTATCGTTTTCCCTGACCCAATTTTGTTACTTCTAATTCTAATTCTAAAATTCTAATTCCAATTCTAATTCTAATTTCAAAATTAATTGGATGCTCACTTAACCATTTGTCTAGATAAGACAGAGATGGCTTGAATAGAATTGATCTCTTCTTATCGAATATTCTGCTTCTTAGTTGTCCTTTGCCAATAGAATTCAAGGTTTCAACACTGCTCTTATATTTTGTTCACTCATTCCGTTTCCTGTTTTGTTTAGAAATTTTCCATACATTTGAAGTAATATTTGCTATTCTTTTATAGCCATCATAGTCTAGTTCTGTCTCTTAACCCACAGAAAAAGCGTTAGTTTATCACATGAAAAATCTTTAGCTTTTAGAGTTTGGGAAAAGATCATTGTTTTCTACCTTTGAGTTTCCACCTAGTATATATAAAATCTTCATCATCCCATGTATGTTTACCCGTTCCACAATTTGAATCTTGAAGTATACGGATAATTTCACCTACCAAAATTACAATTAAATATTCCACGCTGTGGATGGCAGTTTGGCAGAAACAAAAATGCACTATTTATTCATGTAACAGGGTAGATTTTAAAAGGGATGTATAATATAAAGAAGCTGGAAATAGGTCACAGCAATGAAATATATCAAAGATAACCGACAGTCATTTACCACAGGCAAGGGAAGACAATAACTTGTAAAACAAAGAAAATGAAAATTAAAAGAAATGGGTGTCCAAATGCATAGTATGGGGAAGTAAACTCTGTGTGAAACATATACTCAACAGTGTAATCTGTTAGTGAACCATTTTTAGGATAGCAAAATGTATTTAACAACTTCATGTTATGTGCATGAGTTTCACTATGCATTTTGTAAAATCTTATGCTACCAAATGATGTGATGTACTTTCTAGTTTCTAAAATAATGAATCGTTTTCTCAAAAATCGATATATATTTTCTTAGGTAACATTTTCTACTAGACTTTATTTGAAAAATCTTTGAACAATGACTTTTTGCAGCTTTTAAGACACAGAAGTCTGCATAACAAACACAATTGTAATTCTGTTTCTCTAACACTTGTAAGAATATGAGCTCCAACACAGAATAAAATATTCTTCTGGAGGGGGCCATGTAGTTACATGCTGATGCATTGAGATGTCATATACTTACAATGTTATCTATTCTACACTAGTTTCATAAGTTCACTGAGTTGAGACTTTAAAGAAAAGTGACTTTCATTTATATAAGTATCCATTATACGAATAGCATGAAGATAATTAACTAAATCTTCTGTAATTTGAGACTAAATCAATCTTCATCTATGCCTAATCAAAAACCTACTCAGGATTAGGAAATACAATTTAGGATGAATAAGAAAGAAAAAAAAATAGTACGGATCAGGTTCTTTTGTCAGAAAGTTGAAGTGAAACCTTTTAGGGTTATTTCAGGAACATGCCTGCAGATTGAAATAACATCTATTTAATTGGCAGCCAATTTGGTGCTTTCCATTAGATAGATATCCGAGTCATGAATCGCAATGAGAATTAAATTTGCTTTCAGAGCCATTAATATCTGATCTAAAAAGCTGTAATGTAAAAAAGTATAATTCCTACCCACAAAAGACAAATACAGTACTTTGTCATAATTGTTGATTAGTCACACTTCCTTGGCTACTCAGGAGCTAGTCTTTTACCAATTGATAATAATGTTTATTTTATGCATGAGTTTTGTTCTTTGTCAATTACACAGTTACTGGTACGAGATTGTATGGCTATGTTTTCCAATTTTAATTATATAATCTCTCAAATATTTACTAAAATATAATCTGTAGGAGAAAGATATGCACAAATATAAAAAACAATTTAAAAATAGAGAAATAATTATATATTTCCATATATATAAATTACACATACATACATGCGTGCATATAGTGTCCTCATTTTAAATGTTACTGCTATGACCTATATGCTAGAATAATAATTGCATTTTAACCTTTTACCTAAAACATTTGTACCATGTTCACAATTGAAATAGCTCTTCAATATATTTTTAATATGTGTGTGTGTGATATAGGATTGAAAGTTGAAATAAATGCATAGGAACAGTAGGGTATCTTTCATTTTTCCTCCATTCTCTGATACAGTACCATTAAAGTGATGGCAAAGCAGTAGATGAATGATTAATAAGAGTTCCACTTTGAATTCTATTGCTTGAGTTCCAGTTCTTGTTCTGCATCAATATCTTTGTGAGATAAATGGTTTAACTTCTCTTGATTTCAATTGCTTCATCTGTAAAATCTGAGTAATGTAGTGAAGTACATAGAAGAATTTCCAGTACACAGTGTGGTACATACCCAATGCATCGTAGCCAATTACTTAAAAAAATTTAGCGAAACACATAAAAATTATAATCAAAAGGTAATACACTTACAGTTTGAATAAAAGGTTGAATTCTTCATAATTTTAAGTAGTACAAGAAAGATGAAAATTACATTAGAGCTGAGTAAAGTGAATGATGTGAAATACCATTACAGATAGCAATGGGATACCATATCATTGTTGAAGGTCACCTTGCTATGATGTAGATATCAGAAATAACTTGTTCATGGAGTTTGATCATGTGAGAAATAAATACAAAAATTATAGCTAAGGTGTGTATGTGTTAATGAAAGACAACAAAAAATTATTCTGTAAAAAACTTTCAGAGACTTACAGATGGAAAATACAAGATACAGCATGAATAAGATAGTAACCTCAAATGTGACCCAAAATAAAAGTAGAGAAATGTATAAGTAACAGAAAAGAAATGAATGTCAAGAAATTTTCTTATATCCTACTGACAACTCCTTTTTAAACACTATGAAGTACCAGATAAAATCAGTTGTCAAAGGTGAGGGGAAGAATAAGGACTTAGATGTTTGATGAAAAAGAAGATTCAAGAACATTAGTTTTGTTTTTTATCTTTCGACAGTCATTTTAAGTAATTAATCTTTATGTGTTCATTAAAGTTGAGAATATGGCATCAAATATTTCATTTCCACTAACATCACTACTATTATTTTGAAATTTTGAGCTACAACAGACAAAATTAGTTAACTGTTCAGTTTACAGGAAAACAGAACCCATTAAAAGTACTTTTCACATAACTTTAGCAAGTAATTATTTTTCTGGTACATAGGGAATGGTGAAATCAAGGACTAGCAGTAAGCCATTACCACTGTCATATGTAGGAAATGAAGATAGGGGGCATGATTAGCTGAACCCAGAAGTTAGGACTAACAAGTATGAAGTGGGAATATGAAAGGGAGGGGGACTAAAGTATTACACTTTGATCTCTCTCTCGTCTGACACAGAGAAGTGGGAAATACATCCTAGCCTTTAGTGTTCTTTTCCCCTGATCCTGTCACCAATGCCACCAACAAGCCAAAATTAACATTAAAACAATAGGCTGGAGATTCTAGAGAACTCTTTTTCATTCCAGTCTCTTGGGCAGTAATACTCAGCAGAGAAAGGCAAAGAATGAATCTGAGAGAAAAATAAATAGCCAGCACAAGACAAAGAGTGGCATGTAAGAGTAGACGTGACTTTTATTGTTAAGTAGTATACTGGTCCATTTTCTATTGCTATGACAAATAATTTTCTACTGCTATGATTAACAATTTAAAAGAAGAAAAGATTTATTTTGTCTACAGGTTCACATGTTTAAGTCCATGGCCATTTATTCCTGTTGCTTTTGGTTCTATGACAAAGGAGTACATTATGGCAGAGATAGTGTCAGAGAAAAGCTGCTCACTGCCTGGTAACTAGGATACAAAATGAGAGAAGGGAAGGGGAAGGGTCCTAATATCTTCTTCATGGTGTCTTCAGGGACCACATAACTTCTTTTCACTAGGCTGCATCTCTCCTAAAACCCCCACTGCCTTCGCATCCCAGGCGTACCACAGGCTAGTGATCAAACCTTTAGTGCATGGGCCTTTGGGTAAAATTAAGAGCCAAAACACAACAAGTAGAAATTTGCATTCCTTCTAAACAATACTATGCAGTCATAAAGCTAAGCATAAGAATGTCTTATTTCTTGCTAATTTTAATTCAACACGTAAAGTGATGTAAAAGATACTTAACATTTATTAGCTAGATCTGCTGAAAATTAATCCTTCTCACTATATCTTGCTCTGTAATGATTTAGTCAGTCTGTATAATTCAATGTTTCAAAATGGATACAAAAGGATAAGTCAAATAGTCCATATAGATCTATTCATTTAAAATCATGTGAAAATCTATGATGGGTTTGATGTGTTTAAGCAGATAAAAATGTGTAAAAATAAATACTTTTAAACCAAGAATCTGACACAAGAAAAATGTCCCAGACTACTTATTGAAATTACAAAAGTAAAATGAGAATAAATGATTTACCACTGATTTTTGTCATAACAAAATTTTAAGTGTTAATTAAGTGAAACTTTATGAAATAAAGTTATTTTATAGTTTGAATATTAATAGATATAGAGGTTAAATTATCTTCTTTTTATTTTGCATTAAAAATAAATGAAATGGCCTTATTGTCATTTCTTATAATAGCAGTAAAGACAAGGTAAATTTAGAAAATCTCTTGGATATCTTGAATGAATAATTTCTAACTAATTTTTAATTGATATGCTTTCAGTTTAGAAAATTAATCTTTTTGATGTTACCTTGTGTGAGTACAGATTAATCTGTGATTAATATGTTTTTTGAATCATAGAATTGTATCCATTTCATTGTAAAAAAATCACTAAAAAATGAGCCTATTATTTCTATTAAACAACGATTATGCTGTTATGTATGTTATGAATATTTGATTCAGAGCTAAATTAAATGATCTCTAATATTTTAATTAATTTTGAATTATTTTAATTTTAATTGTTTTACATTAATTTCACATTATATATATCTTTATTTAATTGCTAATATAAAAGTTCTTAAGATTATAAGCCAAATATACATTTAAAAACAATGTTCTTGATGCCTTTCTTCAAAACAACTCATTTCAGAATTTTATATGGCAAATTTGCAACTTTTTGGAAAATGTATTAATACTATGATCATTAGGAATATATTATCAGAAGTTGGATGCCAGTAATGAAGTTGGCTTATGAAACATTAACGTGCATATGAAACATGCACATTTTATATTTCTGTGGGACATTAGTTGTTACAATTCAAAGATTCAGATATAACCTAAAAACATGGCAAAGACACCAATTTTTCATTTTTCTAAAAATGATGTTTATAACTTCCTTAAAACTATATATATACATATATATATATATATATGTATATATATTCAGATTTACTAAATTCCCAGATTTCCTATTTTCAAGAAGAAATTGAAATACCCTGAAACTCAATCACATGGTGATTTTTGTCAATCGAACATCTCATAACCATGGTGTAACATGGTGATCCATGGGAGTGGAGTGAGATATACATGACTGGGAATAATATTAACTAATTATGATAACATTTTAAAGGATATCACATTGTAAAAGAAAGTTCAAGTCTAACAAAGAATTATTTACTAAACCAATTATCACAATAAGCTTAACTGAATGAAAAACCCTAAGAAATGGTATGGAACACATACTTCAAAATGATCATATTTAAGATCATACCTAAGCAAAGAAACTGGGTTATTTTTAAATGATTCCCTCCGCCACTTCCTTTAGCTGATATTTACCTAGTGAAGACAGT
Organism: Dasyprocta punctata; assembly: GCA_004363535.1. Lineage (NCBI taxonomy): Eukaryota > Metazoa > Chordata > Mammalia > Rodentia > Dasyproctidae > Dasyprocta > Dasyprocta punctata. The sequence continues at coordinate 6,433 of RJWM01032057.1, read as the reverse complement.
GCTGGCTCTATAATCTCTGAGACTAAATGTACAGTAAAAAAACTGGGATCTGACCAGGAAGAGGAAAGGTAATCACTTCTGGTTCCTGCTGCTGCAGCTCACTGTGCATGGGCAAACCCCAAAGGTCTATGGCCTCTGTGGGGACAAGCTCTGTACCTGGATGGCATGGCCAGGAGGCACCCAGTGCATACACGCACCATCCATGGAGAGGCTGGACACTGGCAGATGCTCGTGGGTGCATGTAGATGCGGGCAGAATGATTGTACTCGCCTGTTCTCTCCCACTCCCCACCCCCACACTCTTATTCCCCTTTCAGATTCCTCTTTTCTTTCCCTTGGAGAAGGCAGCCAGGCAACCATGCAGCGTTAGGTGAAGCAGTCTTGAAATAAGATCTCATATTACTGAGTTAATGACTTCACTTACAAAACAAGTTCAAAGACAGTGGTATTAAAAATTTCCAGAGGGGCATCACAAGCCTTAAGCACTCAAAGTTTTGTGGGGCCCCTTACGAACACGCTCAGGCAACATATGAAGAAATTTGTTTTCTGGACTGCAAAGAAAACAATGTTGGTTATTAGGAAAAAACACATCAGCTCTGAAAGCCACCTGAATATTTATTCAGAATTTAGAAGACAAATTATTCACAAGATTTATCTCTTATAAAATTGAAATATTATATAATAAAATTGCAAATAATATTTTCATTTTAATTCAGAATTTGAACATTAGTTACAAAAAAGCAGATGTGTATTTATTGAATGACTTACTCAAATCTTTGGGAGGTGTATGTTGAAGTCTATGTAAATTATCCTTTATTTTCTGAGGTCTGATGTGGACAAAGTGGGTATAGTGCCCCAAGTGACATCACTGTGAAAAGGCAAGGGAATTTTCAGAAATGTTTGTATCCTTTTGGAAGATGTTAGTCATTTTCAGGACAATGCTGGACATGATTTTTACCTTTGAACTTATTAGTCATAATAAAAGTAGGACAAAACCTTTTCAGATAAGAAAGGATAAAATAGACTTAAAAGTTCTTAAAATAAGGATATTAGTAGACAGAACATGTGTAGTTTCACAAAATCCAATATGGAATACAAAAAAAAAGCATAAAAAATCTTGAGGAATTAGTATTAATCTCAAAGAATGATACTAAGATTACATAAAATTATTATTTCCCTCAGTACATTTAAAATCTAAACTGGGAATGGTGGCACATGCCTGTAATCCCAGCACTCAGGAGACTAAGGCAGGAGGATCACTGTGAGTTTGAGACCAGCCTGGGCTACAAAGTGAGCTCAAGGCCAGCCTGAACTGCATAGTGAGACCCTGCCTTAAAAAAAAACAAATCTAACTTCTGAAAAATACTTAGTTCATTATTTTAGGAACATAATGACAGTATAAAATAAAGGGTACATTCTTTTTGTTCAAACGAAATTAAGAAAATCTAGTGAGACTAATTTGATACAAATATCTCATAACTCAATATGAATTCATTGTAAATTAGTAGCTCAGAAAAAAAATCAAAATTAAGATTAGCTAAAGATTCCTCAGGTTTTATGAAGTCATCTCACTCACATTTTGGGTAACACAAAATGTTGTAGTAGTAAAAACTCAGTTAATTTAGGAATTCAATCCAAAGTAGAAACAACTTGAGGCATTCAAAATGTTACATGTATAAATCTTGAGTTCAACCATTTTTCCCCGAGTAAGCTAGGTAATTAAGCACAGCAAGTAAGCTGAAAAAGCTTAATGCTCTGCTATTAGGCTATACGCACAGCATTCACTTCCCTTACTATCTGCTGTACTCTCCCACTCCAGAGACACTACTAAGTATGGCAATTTTCTTCCTGGTTGAGAAACTGCTTTAGTCTTTATTTTCCAACAGTAAATCTAGATTAAGTTACCAAATTTATAGGAGTAATTCTCAGTTCTTTTCATTCTGGGATATCAATTAGTGTATGGCTGAAACGTCTCTTCCCCAGTCTAGAAGGATATACTTTCAGCTTTCAGTGCTGAGATATTTTTGTTTAATTTCTGGTCTATGGATATTTTTACCCTGGCTGTATCAATATTTTTCTTTTGAATTTTGTCTGTCATTTTATGTGCTTTGAAACAATGTGGAAGTAGAGTAATTGGTTTTAAAATAAGAATTTATAATACTTTTTAAGCCAAGAGCTTTGAAGATAATAAAATAGGAAAACATGATAAGTACATTATTTGATATAATGTTGAGGCAGAAAATCATGATTTTTGAAACAATAAAACCACAAAAAAAGAAAGAAAACACCTCCTCGTATGTGTGAGTGCCTATTGCTGCTATTGGCACAATCTGGATGTTACATCATAAGACTCACAAATTCAACTTTTGATGTATTTATAACTATTTCCATTTTATAGCTGAGAAACCCTAAGCAAAGTAAGCTTAAATAACCTTTGTGATCTCAAAGCACTGAAAAGTGACAGGAGAACTTGAAGATTTACTTTGTCCTAAGAGTGATTCATGTTACATTACATCATATCATCTCCTTAAGTGCAATATAAAAATTTAAATATATACATTATTGCTATATTTCAGTGAAGATGTTTATTTAATTTTTCTTTCAACATATACATCCCAGAATTTGGTTCTTAAACCCAAGAAATTATTCATGACCCTGCAACATGAATTAGTTTGCAATGTTTTGCCAATGTTTTCAGTTTCATCTCTTTTAAAAAATGCCTGAGTATGGTACAGAAGACCTTATTATATTAAAATAAAGTTATAATTAAAGTTATCTTTCATCATTGAAAAGACTTTGGAACTTCACTCTTTTCTATTGTGGAGTAATTTAGAAAACCTTGTAATTGACAGTTTTTAGAGTTTGGCTAAGGTTTAGCTTGAATCCAGCTATGATGGAAATCAACTAAATGCTCATGAAACTTGCTGTTTACTCTTGCATGCAGAGTTGATCTACTCTAATCAGCCTTTCAAGGGGAGATGGGACCAAATCTTGAAATTAGAATCTGATATGAGCAGATGGATTCCTACTAAGATACTTTAGAGATGGGCCTTTGGGAAACCTTTTTTTTTTTCCCCATATTGCTGCCTGCTTGATGGTATCTGGGAAACAAAAATAATGGATCATGAATCTTTGAGACAATTCTTGGAAAAGACCCAAGTGGAACAGACTGAATTCAATGTAGAGAGGAAGTTGATTTTTTGACCACTGAGAATTTCAGGACTGTTTAGCAGAGATCATTAATAATTAGCATACAGTCTTCCTTTAGTCTCTGGGGATAATAGGGTCAAAGACCTTGCAGAAAATTTGAAGAAGTCTAGTCCCTTATATAAAATGGCGTAGTATTTGCATATAACCTACATACCTGCTCTCATACACTTTAAATTATTTTAGATTACTTATGATATCTAATAAAATATAAATTCTATTAACAATGACAATAAGAAAAACATGTCTATACATGCTTAGTACAGACACTAATTTTTACTTACTATTCGTGATGGGTTTAAATCACACAGTGGAACTAATAATTGTGGAGAGGAGATAATCTTTGACTAATCATATTTCCAGAATCATTTAAAGTAGTACATATGGCATCATTTTTTCAATGTTTAATTATATTAACTATTTGTTTAAACTTCCAATTTCTTCTTGGGAAACTAAATGAACATTTAAATTTAAAAATAATCCATCATCTATAGATTTTCTAGTTTGTTATCATAGATTCCTTACATAAAATATATTACAAATCATAATAAACAAATTCAGGGCAAAAAACAATAAATCAACCTGTCTTGTGAAAATAGATTTAAAAATTGTTTTAGAACTTACATAAGAACAATTATTTAATTGTTAAACTGGGTTTATTCAAGGAAAAGAAAAAATAGTTTACTATTATAAAATATGTCAATATTCACAAAACAGTAGCATTGAATGGGACTTATTGATGAAATTGCAACTTTTTACCTGTCAAAAGAAGAACTGTTTCACTACAAAAATCCTTATGTTGAAATCCTAATTTTAAGTACCCCTGAACATGAATGAATTGGTCAATAGAATTTTTAAAGAGTAAGTAATTTAAGATGAGTTCAGTTGAGTGAGTCCTAATCCAATATGATGTCTGCACCCACCCAATTTTAGGAAAAAAGGAGAAAGAATTAGGGCACAGACATACACACAGGGCAAGTTATGTTAAGGTACAGAGAGACAATAGCCATCTGTAAAGGTCTGAGGCCTCAGAACAAACAAGCCTTACTGAAATTTGATTTTGAACTTTTAACCTTCAGAACTTTTACCAAACTAATACTCTCATTCCTTCTTTAATATTTACACATGCGGGTAACAGTTCCACTGAAAATTGGTTATGTTGTTAACTTTTTTGTTTACTATTGGGTAATATATAGTTCTACCATCACCCTAGTAATAAATATAATATAATTAATCAATGTGCTTCAACTGCCATTTAAACATAAGATTTATTCTTTCTCTTCATAATGCTCAGTCTCAGTTGGCAGATGTCTTAATTAATGAATGGAAATGCAGTTGTCTTCGGCTCTCTCTCTTGCTGTGTCTCACCCATTGCTTAGCTTCCAGCTGCAGCTCTAAACATTACAGGAAGAAAGAAATGATGATTCGTAAGGTAACTGGGCACTTCTGACTTGGTTGAGTAGATTTCATACTCTGATTCTGAGAGATGATTAAAACTGAGTTTTCTCTCAGGGACATTTGTCTTGTATCCTTCAGAGATTTTTAATTTCCTGGAGACCTTGCATTTCAACTTCTGTGTTACAGATAAACAATATATTTCTTAACCCTTGACTCAGTGTGAGCTATCACACTGGCACATGCTATTTAAGTTTTTCCTAAATGATCTATACTTATTTCATAGAAAATGTCCATATGGGGTACAACCGAATAACTTGATAGATGTTACATATTATACAGCACTCCTGTTCTAATCTTCACCAATGTTTGCTGGCATATGCATTGAATAGACAAATATGTTTAATTTTTAAGCACTCTATCCCAATTTTTCTTGCATGGAAACCATTAAGTTCTTACCCTTTACATCCTGTCAAAATAGTTTTCTATAATGTAGCAGAGATAGAAATTAGTCTCTGAATGTCCATGTACTCTCCGTGGGAGCTTGGATCATTACTTGGAAGTGATTTTGTGTGAACCAGAAATTGGTTTTTATTTTCAAAGTAACTGAGGTTTTGAAGTTTTTACTCCAGCAAAAATATAGCGATACATAAACTCTAAACTGCATATACACTGGGCTTCATTTTTCCATTTTAGCATTCCCTATGAACAGTCTCTAAATGCATATTTTGCATTGTGAGTAATTTTTATGAAGTGTATTTCACAGTGTTTCTTAAAACTTTGGTATGTGTGACACTCTACACAAATTTTGTTCACTAAGTCAGCTGAGAATTTAAAACTTCTTCAGTTTCTAAAATTTAAAAAGTCTTGATTTGTTTAAGCATAATAATTTCTATGGCTCAAATATTTGGGTAAGTGTCTCCTAAAATACTGAGTGTTAATGTTATGGATTTCAGCTCACAGTGTTATTGGGAGGTGGTGAAATTTAGAATGTGGGCCTGAGTGAGAGTTTTAAATCATTGGGAACAAGTCCTTAAAGGATATTAGGATTTCAGTTGTTTTCACTTTCTTTATTTCACAACCTGTCCATGAGGTGAGTTGGTTTGGTCTAACACATACCTCAGTCATGAAATGCTGCTTCTCTACAGACCCAAAGCAACAGAACCAATGAATCATGGATTGTAACCTCTGAAACCATAAGCAATAAGTCTTTTCTTTTTTTATAAGTCATTTTTCTATGTTTGACATAGAACGCATAAACCTAAAAAATAATTTTAGTTATTAGTAATTTTTTTTACCAGAGTTCCCCATCAAATATGATTAAAGGGAGGCATTTAAATATATTGTCTAAAATATGGCTTGTCTTTCTTTTGGTAGAAATATTCACTCGTCAGTTTTCTTTTTTTTTTAATGTTAGCGAAAAAAAAACAGAAAAAAGACATATAAAACAAAAACAACAAGCAAGAGAGACAAACAAACAACTAGAGTAAATACACTACAGTAACATTGCAGATTTACAAAATTGGATGACAGAAACTTGACAATGCTTGCAACATTGTGCTTCGTTATCTTTAAAATGGTTACTTACATTAACAGATATAGACATGCAAAATCAATCTAATCATATGAGCATTAATTGTTCTTTCTCAACAACGAATAGATTCAAGAGTGTGTTCATTCTAGTTATCTTACATATACATCTATACAGGTTTATATCTTTTCCTCTTCCCTTTTCTCTTCCCGCCTTTTCCCTTCCGAGTTACTCTTGCACTTTGAACTGTTCTTCACCCTTACGTAGTATTTACTATAGATTTTGGATCATATATACTTTT